>JASPKZ010009682.1:0-83175 GCA_030220185.1 Diploptera punctata | reverse complement strand
TGATTAACAAATCAAGCAATAAAAACAGAATTTAAACTCTCTTGCAATTCTTCTAGTCATTTTAAGTACTCTGTATAAAGAAGTCTCGCATTCTGTGAAATGAATGTCTAAATCGAGCCCTTTGTGTTATAAAGGAAGTAAAATTTTAACATAATTTTACTAACAATAATTTTGATGAATTACAGGAATTGGAGGGAAAGGCATGAATTAATCCGTATTTTTGCGTGATGTTTCTTGATCCCACTGAGCGTGATCGTTCCCTCCATTTTAAATTATTTTCCGCTAGCGATATCAACAAAACCTAGGACTGCAAAACTGACATGCAAAACGATCAAGATGATTCTCCCAACGTTCACATCTCAAATTGTATTTGCTTAACAAAACACATAATCACTACCTTATAACCGCAACATTTCTCAAGTACAACCAATAATTATATTCCAACATCAAGTATCACAACAAGTATTTACTACTAATGGTTGTGAAAACATGTAAACAGTAATCTGTAATAAAAAAATACATGTCTAATTTTAATTACCTGGCGTTATAGCTATTTTCGTGATAATCAAGGTTACATTTACATTTAGAGATTTTTATGTATTTCATATAGGCCTATCTTAAAATGTCCAGCTCTGCAGACTCGAGATAGCGTACCGACTTGCCACTCAGCGGCCCCGGGTTCGATCTCCGGTCGGGACAAATTTCCTGGGCGATGTTTTTTTTTTCGGGGGTTTTCCTCATCTGTAAGACAAATGTCAGGAAACTTTAAGGCCCAAACGGTCCCCGAACACCATCTGGCCATCATTATCATTATTAACATATTCATTAAGTTTAGAAATAAGGCCTCTCCTGGCGCATCTTTACCGCCATCAACACCTGTCATCGGGCAGCGTCAACTCCGCCTTGCAGGAGCACAAACTTCAGAAGTGGGTTACAATAACGGCCAATCATGCCAGGAGGAGAATACCAGAATGTCGAAATGCAACGTAGTGGCATTGAATAAATAAGTAATTGTATATATATATATATATATATATATATATATATATATATATATATATATATATATATATATATACCTTAAACTATTGGATCTGAATTACTTTATAAATAATTTTTTTGGAAATTTGAGTCGTCCTATAAAACGTTGGACTGAAAATTCACAACTGAGATTGTAGCACTCCAACAGGTCCAATATAGAAGAAAAAATAATAAAAATTATGTTAAATGTTTTAATGTATATTGAAAAAAAGTCCACCGCTGTGGTCTCGAGATAACGTACTGCCTTGTCATGCAGCTGGCTCGGATTCGGATTCGATTCCCGATCGGGACAATCTTCCTGGGTGTTTTTCTTTTACGGTTTTTCCTCACCTGTAAGACAAATATCAGGAAGCTTTGAGGCCAAACGGTCCCTTAACATCATCTGGCCATCATAGCACTAAAATGCCATGATTGCAGTGAAAGACATGCCTTAGGGAAGAACACTATAAATAAAAAATGAAGAAAGAAATGTAATGAAAGAAAGATATACCGTATTTAATTCTTATTTGCAGACGTTTTAACTTCTAAAATCATATAGCGTACAAAATTGTATTAAATTACAGTCACAGTTTTCATACATTACCTCTTGTTATGACTATATCTCTTGTCATATGACTTAGTTCGCGGGTCGCCTTCAATCAGAGGTCTACACGGTGTTCTACGATTTTCTAGTATATCAGTATCTTTCTTCCTCTCTAGGTTTCAGCTTTCGTTTCATTAATACAATGCATATTGGTAAATTATTACGTAACATTATTACAAATTCAATTACAGTTGATGAATTTCAAATTAAATATTGTATAAAGGTTATCCAAATTAAAACAGTCCCTAGAAATATTTTATGAAAGACTGAGCTGTAATAATCACGTTTAAAGTGAAAGTTTTGTGTGTTTTAATTGGTAAAAATTAATAATAATAATAATAATAATAATAATAATTGGTGCAATGATCCCACTATAGGTATTAGGAGATCCTTGGGTAATAGGGGGCTAAACTTTCACCTGTATAAGTTCTGTACTTCTTAAAAGAGTAAAAATATTACGAATATGACCAATAAATTGCTATAATATGCTCTGTCACATATGAATGGCCACTATGCATCAATATGACTTAATAAAGTATTTTAGTTGATTTAGTTTCTATATGAAAAGCATGTATGTATATTTAAGAAACATATCACTCCTAACAAATACGATTGTATAAATATTATTATCAGTATTAATTATCATTTATGTATTGTTATTATTATTATTATTATTATTATTATTATTATTATTATTATTATTATTATTATTATTATTATTATTGTTGATGATGATGATGATGATGATTTAAGACGTATGGGAATTAAGACTATAATAATTAAAGCTATACAAAATGTATATGACAATTGCATATCTAAAATTAAAATCGGTAGTAAATTGCCACATGGTTTTACGATAAATGAAAGTGTTCGTCAAGGTTTTTGACTATCACCAACTCTGTTTAAAATATATGTACATTAAATATTAAAGAATTGGAGGAGAAAATGTTCAAGCATGGGAATTCCTATTTCAAACAACAAAATTTTATACAACTTACATTTTGCTGATGATCAATTATTTTAATTGCATAAGATTATAAAGATTTATAATATATACTAGAAAATTAATAGAAGAATATGATAAATGGGGATTGTAAAGTAAAGTGATCCCACTACAGGCCTCAGGAGGCCCTTGGGGTAGTAGGAGATTAAGGCTCCCACTTTTTCTAGACAATCGGCACTTTATGTCAGCCGGGTTGTCAGCCCTGCGTGACGGCCGCCTTTGCCCCAGAACAAGCGTCTGGTACTCATTTCAGTTAGAGGCTGAGTCGACCCCAGGGCCATAGTGCCGCCAGAGGGTTTGGGTCAGTTTAAAAATCCTGACCCCAACGGGACTTGAACCCTCGACCCTCCGGCTTGTAGCTCAGTGCCTTAACCACTACGCTACGGCGTGCCCCCAAATGGGGATTAATTTTGAATATAAAGAAAACAAAATATTTATCAATTGGTGAACCAGAACAAAATTTAATTTTGGAGATTGGGAAAACAATAAAATCGTGTAATGAGATTACATATTTAGAAATTAAAATAAATAAAAATGTAAGTTATAAAGAGGAAATAAGAAATAGAAATGATAAAGGAAAATTTGCAATTGCTTGCCTCAATGGAATATTGTGGGATAAAAATTCCGATCCGATTGAGGGTCTTTCCACTTTTCAGCGGTTGCCCTTTTACCAGCCGGCTGCTGGCCCTTCACATCCACATGTGTCAATCACAGAGGTAGATGATCAACAGCCAGTGTAGGGGTGACATGTGGTTAGCATGTCGAGTCCCCCAGCCGTTATAGCTGGTTCCTCAACCTGGAGCCGCTACTTATTGTAGCTACCCAGTTGCCTCACGATGATGGGTGGGCAGCGGTCCCATACTAGCCGAAATACCATGAGAAAATTTCTTCCTCCGTGGAGACTCGAACCAGCGCAAGTCCCGTAGCTCTGCGCCAAGGCTTCCTACCTTAACCGCTCGGCTACGGCGCGGGACTGCGGATAAAAATGTAAGTAATAAAAATTAAATTGATATATAACATACAATTGTTAAAAACATCATTACTTATGGAGTAGAACTTTGGCCATTAATAACAAAAAAAACAAATAAGTATGTTTGGGCAACGGAAAATGGGTTTTATACGAAGGGCAGCAAGAATTTCAAGAAGAGAAAAAAATTAGAAACTCAGTTAAAAGGGAGAAAATGAATATTGAATACACTATTTTATATTATATACAAACTCAACAATTAAGATGGAACGCACATGTCCAGCGAATGGAAGAGGATCGGCTAAGAAAATGTGTTTTGGAATGGAAACCTGAGGGAAGACGAGGCAGAGAAAGAACTAAAACTTCATGGAATCAGGGAATATACAGGGCGCTCTAAAATCCCCCTTACAAACTTCTAGGACTTGTAGAGGGAACTGAGTTGATAATATTTAGAATGGGAAATCATGTCCGGAAACTTACCGTTTCTGTGCTACAGCCGTTTGAAAACAAGCATTGCCTGAACGTACGTCATGTGTCTCAACAAGTAATAGCTTCACGATACGTCTAAATCGAAAATTTCCTTATAGAGTATTCCAAGACTTGGTGTTTCTTTTTATTCGCAATTTTTTTCGAAATTTTGAAAACTGTAAAAATTTATCGTGGTGCATCCGGGATTATTAATGCAAGTCATGATTCAGTTTCCATTTTGTTTCTTTGGTTATTAATGAGTTGAATTGTAAAACGAGTGATGTACTGTGTAACGCCTCATAATAATTACTTGTAAAAGTGTCGCGTTAACGGCTGTAGCACGGAAACGGTAAGTTTCCGGACATAGTCTCCAATTCTAAATATTATCAACTCAGTCCCCTCTACAAGTCCTAGATGTTTTTCCGATTGAGGGTCTATCCACTTTTTCAGCGGTTGCCCTTTTACCAGCCGGCTGCTGGCCCTTCACATCCACATGTGTCAATCACAGAGGTAGATGATCAACAGCCAGTGTAGGGGTGACATGTGGTTAGCATGTCGAGTCCCCCAGCCGTTATAGCTGGTTCCTCAACCTGGAGCCGCTACTTATTGTAGCTACCCAATTGCCTCACGATGCTGGGTGGGCACCGGTCCCATACTGGCCGAAATACCATGAGAAAATTTCTTCCCTCATGGAGACTCGAACCAGCGCAAGTCCCGTAGCTCTGCGCCAAGGCTTCCTACCTTAACCGCTCGGCTACGGCGCGGGACCCTAGATGTTTTTAAGGGGAATTTTAGAGCACCCTGTATTTATACATGAAAAACATCTATAACCAGGAGATAGGATGGACCGACAATATTGGCTATTCGGAATCGGACGATGTCAAAGACATTAATCAACCGATGACCTAACTAAATAACTAACTCAATGGCACTATCGAACCCGTAGGTTCATGACCGCGCGGACATAAGCTCTCCATACATCCCTATCCTGAGCTAATGTTTTCCAATCATCCCCTGTATAATGTACTTCCCTCAAATCGTAGTTTAATGTTATTCCTCCCACCTCATTCTTGGTCTACCAACTGGGCGTTCTCCCTCTGGTTTTCCTACATGCACGATGATCTATTTATAGATATTATTTTTTTTTATTTGTGTGAGTGCAAATTAAGTTTATTGCTATTTTATGTATGGAATTTAATAAAGCATTAAATTAGATTTGTTTGAATATATATATATATATATATATATACTTACTCTTACTTACTCACTGGCACTATCGAACCCGTAGGTTCATGGCCGCACGGACATAAGCTCTCCATACATCCCTATCCTGAGCTAATGCTTTCCAATCATTTATATATATATATATATATAATATATATATATACACTGGTGTCCAAAAGTTTAGGATAATTTGTAAAACGGAAAATCAAAATGCTTAAAGAGGAGCAAGGAGTAAAAATTATTTATCAAAACGTTTCTCAGTACATTTAGTTTAGTTTACATACTAAATTATAATCTCTCTTCAACAATGAAAAAATTAATAGCAATTATAAATGAAAATTGCATTGTTGCAGTTAAGCCCTGTTCCATAAATCTTCATTTTTAAAGAGAGTTATGATATAATCAGATGTAGTGTAAGAACAGATTGCAGTAAAATGGCACAAAGACAACATCTGGACCCTCTGCTTCGGGGTAGAATTATTGGGCGGCTAGAAACAGGACAGACACAAACTGAGGTCTCCATAGCACTTAATGTGCCACAAAATGTTATATCTAGGTTATGGCGACGGTTCCAAGAGACCGGAGACGTTAGGCGAAGACCAGTGGGAGGTCTTCCAAGAGTTACAAATCATCAGCAGGATCGATATCTTGCGTTAACTGCAAGAAGAAACCGAACAATGTCTGCCAGACAACTGAGTTCAGAACTTGCGGCCGCCTCAGGTATCAGAGAGCGGCCGCCTATCCAGACAAACTGTCTATAGAAGACTCAGAGCTGCTGGTCTGTATGCTAGGCGGCCTGTAGTGTGCGTCCCACTCACCCTTGATAACAAGAGAGCACGTTTACGGTGGAGTCAGGAACATCGCGACTGGACTCTAAATCAGTGGAGCAGCGTGCTATTTACAGACGAGTCCAGATTCAGCTTGAACTGTGATTCGCATCGCGTGACTATCTGGATGGAGCAAGGAACTCGTTACAACCCCATGAACATCATGGAAAGACATCCATTTGGTGGCGGTGGTCTCCTGGTATGGGGAGGTATAATGATGAATGCACGCACAGAGCTTCACATCTTCGCAGGTGGCACTGTTAATGCTCAGCGGTATAGAGAAGAGATCCTGGAACCTCATGTAAGACTTTTCAGGGGAGCTGTGGGTCCAGAATTCATATTCATGGATGACAATGCCCGACCTCACAGGTCACAACTGGTGGATGAGTTTCTTCAGGAGGAAGATATCCAGCGTATGGAGTGGCCAGCGAGGTCTCCGGATATGAATCCTATAGAGCATGCATGGGATGCCTTAGGGAGACAAATTGCATCTCGTCAGCCTCCTCCAAGGACACTTCAAGACCTTCACATTGCTCTTCATGAGGAGTGGAATTTGCTGAGCATCGAACTCATCACTAGCATGCCACGTCGATGTGAGTCTTGTGTAGCTGTCAGGGATAATCACACCCCATACTAATCATTTGAACCATTGTTGTTCAACTTTTATGTTCGAATTCTGAAATGCAGTTTTCGTTTGTTGTGAAAATGACAAGTGAATGACGTATTCATGCCATTGTTTCTTTCGTGCCATGTTTCTAATTATCTGTGACATACCTTACCAAATTTTGTATTATTCTGACAAATGCTTTATAATAAGTCGACAAATGAACTAATTATCCTTAACTTTTGGACACCAGTGTATTTATTTATTTATTTATTTCACTCTCCCTCTACTATAGTTTACATCCCTTACGTCACACTAGACATTACAAGAACACGACCTGCCTGGAGAGGACTTGAAACTCTGGATTACACAAGGACATAGAGAGCCTCTCTGTATGAGCGATTAGCTAAATGCCAGAGCCACCTCCGAGACCACACGAACACAGGCATATTTAAGACACACGCCATTCACTCATTCATTCTTACTGAACAAAGCAAATGCGATATGAATGATTATGATGGCCAGATGATGTTCGGTGACTATTTGGGCCTTAAAGTTTCCCACATTTGTATTGCAAGTGAGGAAACCCCCTAAAATATCTCACTCAAGAGACTTCTCCGGTCGGGATTAAACCCGGCTCCGCTACATACGAAAAATAAACGACGTTACCGTGACCACAACGGTAAACATTTCTTGAATATTTCTTCTTCTTCTTTCTTCTTCGGCTTTCCCCCATTTATAGGTTTGCCGTCTTCAGTTTCCATTTATTTCTATCATTCCAATCTCCCTCTTCCAAATTCCTATCATCCATGACCTAGGTTTTCCATTTCCATCTTGGTCTGCCACGTTTATTTCTTCCAGGGGGTGACCATTGGTATATATTTTTGGCCATCTTTCATTTTCTATTCTTTGTAGGCCTACATGGTATCATTTAAGCGTTTGATTTTCAATTCTCTTAACAACCAATGTGGTGACATTCATTTATCTCCAGAGGAATTCATTTCTCATTTTATCCTGTCTTATTTTTTGGAGGCTTCTTCTAAAATAATCAAATTCAACTGTTCTAATTTTTTTTTGTACTTCCGTCAAAGACCAAGTTTCACTTTTATATGACAAAATATGCTGTATTATGCTCTTATACATTTTCATTTTAGTTTCTTTTGTGATATTTTTGTTCCAAACTATTCCATGTAATGTTTTAGTTGCATTTTTTCTTGAATATTTAATACCATACATTAAAAAAAAGTTTTAAAGAATAATCAAAATATTTTTAAGTATTTTATTTTCAATTCATAATAACAGTGTATGCTTATATTTTATTTATTTTCTTGACATTACTCCGAATCGCTGTATTCTCTATCCGAATAATAAAAGACGCTGAGTTGAGGAACACAGTTTGAAAAGTAAAGAATGTGGTAAAGCATTCTTGAAGGAGACAGCTGTTCTGACATTGTAGACAGTAATTACGGAACAAGAAACAAGGGACACAAACTATACAAAAAAATTCTAAAAACTTCTTGATAACTTTAGAAACCTGCCAAACCTACGTTTTGTCGTTTCTCACGTGCAACCTTACAAATCTTCCCGCACCAGTGCCTGCAACACTGGCCTAACTAACATATCATATCGACATTTAATCCCATCTGTAAAATCGGCTACTTCTGTGATCAACATAGGTGGATGTGAGGCCAGCAGCCGAATGGTAGGCTAAGTACCTTTTACACTTGTCGTGCTGTGGAGTTTATTGTAACTTTTTTCGAAAATCCATGCAATAATTTGATTTATTGTTACAATGAGAGTACCTATATTATTGTTGTGGGAAATTATTTCGAAAATCCATGTAATTCTTGAATATTCCTATATCGAGATGTACTGCTCCATTATGCAAACTGATAACTAGAGACTCTATGTTCGGACATAAAAAGTATATAGAAAGAGGCACACAAAAAGGCACTAAAAATGTGTAATATGAGCAGTTAAAAAAGGTATTTATATTTTTAAAAGGCAGCATTATTTTGAAAGAAAATCATAAAATACTATACTCTAACATTTTATCGCTTTTCTCATTGTTGCATGCTTTTTTTTATGCAATGCCCCAGGTTGTCATTTCGAAATTTCTGGTGATCTCTCCTGACATTGGCGTAATAACCACTTCTGAAATTGGGGAGCCCAGAAGGCGGAGTTACGCTGCCGAGATGATATTTTGGGAGATTAAAATGGTAGTGGGGTGCGCCTGGAGAGTCCTCCTAAACTTAACCTAAATTCCAGGCCATGGGTAACCACAGGAATAATTCCCTTTAAGAAAAATGTCCTATGGTTTGACTGGGAATCGAGCCCAGGATCTCATGAACAGTAGTCAGACACGCTGACCACTAGCCCATGAGGCTGGTCATTAATGCATGATGTTTCTTTATATTGTCAACGCACATATTTTATCGCGTGCATGTGTGTGTAAAAATGTATATCATGGACATTTTATAAGTAATGCCACGATTGATTTCCAAATTATCGATAAATTTACGACTCACGAAGTGAGGAGTGAATTTATGTAGAGAATTTGGAAATCAAGAGTGGCATTTGTTAGGACTATTTATCGAATAAATTTAAGCTGTTTACTCACAAATCATTATTTAAATACAGTTATTTTAAAATGTTTATATATTTGTAAACGGCGAAGTTTGAAAACAAATGAGAAACATTTATTATGCTTCATTTGTTCATCACTGCAACCGGATCATATTATTTATTGCCAAAGGATCGCAATATTGTAAGAATACACCCTAGTGGAGAAAAAATGAAACACATCAAACTGTTTATAACCAACATTATAGGTTATTAATTAATTTCTGATGTTCTATGATAAAGTAAAGTGAAAGTAAAGTGATCCCACAACAGGCCCGGAGGCCCTTGGGGTAGTAGGAGGTTAAGGCTCCCACTTTTTCTAGACAATCGGCACTTTTTGTCAGCCGGGTTGTCAGCCCTGCGTGACGGCCGCCTTTACCCCCAGAACAAGCGTCTGGTACTCATTTCCGTTAGAGGCTGAGTCGACCCCAGGGCCATAGTGCCGCCAGAGGGTTTGGGTCAGTTTAAAAACCCTGACCCCAACTGGACTCGAACCCTCGACCCTCCGGCTTGTAACTCAGTGCCTTAACCACTACGCTACGGCGTGCCCCGATGTTCTATGATGTAAATTACATTTTTCTGGGAAATAATACGTTTAAGAAAGTGCAAACAGTGGTTTCTTTTTATTATGGTATAATCAATTACTACGAATATTTTTCTATTATGTCCCGCAAGCAATATCTGTTTACAGTCGTGCACTATATATACAATCTGGTAGCCGAATTTCTTAGAGAATCAGTCACTGCAAAATAATGCTCTGATCTATTCAGAATATTAAAAGGAGGAGCTTGATTTTAATATTGTAAAATTAAACTGATAAATTCGCGGTGGGAAACGACTGTGATTGGTTGTAAATCAAAACTCATTGAAATATGATTGGTCATTGACTCCCATTTGGGGTATGAGTTAAATAGTCGCTAAAAATACGTATTATCCTATTAGATAGGATCGATAAAGATCTGTTTTTTTTTTCGAAAATATTATCATGAGAATAGCCTCGATAGCTTAGTTCCTTCGCAATTCGCCAAAATAAAAAAAATAATAACATATAGTAATAAGAAAAGTATAAAAAAAAGGGCAAAAAATGAAAACGTTCCCATAATGTTCGATAGATCACAAATATAATGTCTATACATTTTTTTACGGTCACCAGTAAAACAAGGCATTTTGCCAAAAATCTGGGCTCCATTGATAACTATGCATATCGAAAAGATATTTAGTCCGCAGTCGAGTCGTTCTAATATCCGGCGTGGCCACACCTCGATTTTTGGCGGGACCGCTGCACGTGGTTTACAAAACAAAGAGGCGTTGTCAAGTCAGTACGGTCTTGTCAGGTGGACGCATTAATTGGAGTATTATTACAATATGGTGTTAATTGTGAATTTAAGCGTCATAATGCCGCAGAGGAATCGGAGGACTATCAATTCGCAAATCATAGAAACAATTCTTAGAATTAAGAGGTTACTTCGAAAAAGAGCGTGAGAACAATGGTAGTAGTACAAAGGTAGATTTGGCAATACCGTTAGTGAAGCAACTAGTCAGCTGATCAAAAGCCGTTGTGTGATTCGCTACCGGTTTTAACACCGGCTCTATCCGTTCATCCCTTCGTGGGGACAAAAGTGCCTCCTAAATTAAGTTATTTAACCCGACTAATTTTGTTAAACCTATTTCCCCATACATGCCAGTGAGTGACATGTGATTAGCACATCTATAAGGCAATTAACCTATTTCTAGGATTGGAATATCCGATTAAATTTTGCTCAGAGGCTCTGATTTAAACTTCGGGTTCTTTTATGAGCCCGAAAATGTTCAGACTTGGGATCTACGACTTAAAGGCCCTTCCGTAGACATGTTCTTTGGAATTTCCCAACCAAAAAAAATCTATCAACCCCGGCCAAGTTTGAAACCGCGACCTTCGGGACTAGAGGCAAGGAACTTAACTCCTAGACAACCAATGCCGATAAAATAGATCTAGCTACATGTATTTGTGAGTGAAATAACTTTCGCACATATAAATAAAATAGATGTGATACTATCTCGTACGAGGTAGGTCATCACGGATGTGAGTAACCGAGTCCAAAATTTCGAAACAACTATGCGAAAGATAGTTTCGTACTAGTTATGTACATTATTTTTTCTTTTGTACAATAAAACTCTATATTATACACAGACGATAAGTACTTTTGTCGGTTGCTGTGGACTAGTAGTTATGTTCCTTGCCTCTGGTCCCGAGGGTCGTAAATTCAAACCCGGCCAAGCTCGATGGAATTTTTAGGATGGAAAAATCCAAGGAGCAAGTCCTCCGGGAAGGACTTCAATCCGTGGGTCCCAGGACTAAAGATTATGAATAAAGATTTTTCAGGTTCGTAAAAGAACCGCAAACCTGAATAAGGCCTCTGTGTAAAATGTTCCGACACTCTTCATCCTAGTAAAACCTTAATTGCCTACTAGATGTCTCATTAGGTCAGTATGTTGACCGCATTTTATTCATGACATTTCTAGGAAAAATGCGTAACTAAATTATTTATGTCTAGTAACTCCTAACAAATGAGAGGCTAAAGCCCAACGATGGGCTGTTCCGCCATTATTGGTAGATTAGTACTTTTTAGCCAGATCATCAAATTTACGAAGGATTCTAAATATTTCATTTTCAGTATTATGTAAAAGATGTCATGATAATACATCAAGATAAAACATAAGTAATGATAAAAAGTAGAAATAATAAAGATTGAAAAACAAAATCTTACGAACAGAGAGCGGAATCTGTTCCACAATGTCGAAGGCTTACTTGTATTGGTAAAGACCATCGTTTCCCAACCTGTGGTTCGGGAACCCCCAGGGGGTTCGCCAAAACTTTTCCTTAATGGCGGGTCTCGAGGTTATGCTTATTATTGTTTCCTTCATTTCTGCGGGTTGTCATACTAATAATAATAATTATTATATATTATTATTTTAAAATTAAATTAACCCTATAATGCCCCTTTGTTACATATGTGTAAAATCGGGAATTTATCACATTATTTCCACAATATATTAATATTTACCGCGAATGCCTGATTTACAGTTATGTAACGACGTTAGGAATGCATCTCATTTCGCTACACAACAAGGCCTACACTTTATGTAGCTTTTAAGCCGTAACTAGAGTAACTTCAGTTTTTAACCGTTAAGGGTTAATTCCTTTAGCTTGGAATTAAATTTAACGCATGTCTACTATATGTATATTTACAAGTCAGTGGTTCACCCAACTCAGATCGTTGTAGAAGGGGTTCGCGAGTCGAAAAAGGTTGGAACCGCTGGTATAGACTGTACGAGAATGCGCCCGAGAGGGATGGGATGGGGTGTATCACATAGCTGCATACCTACCGGGCTATGAAGAGAGCTCTGTAATTTCAAAGACAGATGTATTAAACAACGTTTCGTTTAGAAAAAAAAAGTAGAGTTATTGTAGAGTACGTCGGAAGTTGATATTGCGGATACCTGATCTTACGTGTAGTGAAATGCCATCCAAAATGAAAGCACATGTGCATGCGATATCTCAAAACGTTTCATTATCTTGTAAGCAGTGCATAACCGAAGTATATTTTATTGCACAACCGTGTCCACAAATATAGTATCATATTATAAACTACTACTACGTCGCTTTGGATAATCGTATCCAAATGAAATTGGTGACAATCAAAAGAGAAACTCGAACAATTCTTGCTATACCTCATAGACAATGAATGTGGCCCCCACGAGTGACGTTGCAGACGTCCATTTTAACCTGTCTGCTAAATATCCAACAATGAACCCATATCGACCACAAAAATCGTGATTAAATTTAGTTTATATATTGTTGTCCATTATTCTCCATTGTTGACATTGCACAAAACTTTTTGAGTTTCTCTTTTGATTGTCGTCAATTTCATTTAGATACGATTATCCAAAGCGACTTAGTAGTAGTAGTAGTAGTAGTTAAAAGTATGATACTGGCGTATTATGAATCTTTTATTGCTTCTTGATGTTTTATTACAAAACAATCGCCTGATAGGTATGCAGACTTGTGATACACCCCATCCCTTCCCGATCGCTCCAGTACAGTCAATGTCAGTACAAGTAAGTCACCGGCATCGTGGAACAAATAACGTTCCCTACTTATGAATAAACAATTAGAATAAGTACGTAGAATATTTATTTAATAAATTTGGATGGCCGTCTGGTACCCGAAGATCTACATCTGTCACGCCATGAAGTTTAATAAAACAAAAGAATTGGAAAAAATTGCTAAAACTGTGTGCCAAATTATGGAAAAATACATATCAACGATCGATTAGTTTCTACTGCGGTTAAATATTTATATAAATTGTATGAGTTTCGCCATTATGACTTTTGGCTCCTGAATATTTATCATTAGGGCTCGGAAGTTGAGGCTCGATGTAATATATATAGCCTACATTTTGGATCAGAAAATGGTGGGTTTTATATTTGCTTTTTCGACTTATTGATCCTTTTTTAGGTCTTAACGGTTTTATTTTTTCAACTTTACCTTCTTTCGACTTAATTTATACCATTTGCATAGTTCAATAATCCGCAGTCTAGTCTCAAATCCAAATTATTTTAAAAACACTATCTAGTTTTACTTCATATTTCAAACACTTGTTCCGCGAGAAACTATTGACCCTTCACCTATATCCCGTTATTTTAACCATCAGCCTACTGACCTCCTGAACTATTGTATTTCGACTTCAAATTTTATAAGAAGTTGCCATTTTCTGAAAATTACCTCGAGCAGAGGGCGTAGGCAGCTTTTTACGTCCTTTTTTCCAGTTTTTAGGCCTTTTGTAGGATATCTTTAGGTCTTTTTTTAAAGGTACTATATAGGCAATTTATAGGTTCACTCTAAATTTTAAATTACCATTAATTGATGAATCATTGTATAGCAGTAGCAGGCCTATAATGATGTATGTTAATGATTATTATAATCAAATGAACATTTACTGACAACCATTCGTGGTGTTTGTATCAGTTTTGCGCTCATAGTGATGGACCAAGCAAAAAGCCACCAAGAAGGAAGGTGCGTTTGATGGAATTCCCGCCATGCGAATTGTAAATGCGCCGTTATAAATTAAATAATGTACAAGCACAAGGTATTTCTGATGGAGACCAATATGGTCGCAAAACAAGTCGCTAGAAATCACGTCGAATTAAAGGTTCACAAACTAGGGATCGTGACCCCGAATACTAAAACGTACAAAACATACCGCAGCTTGCTTTCTTTCTACAGGGTGATTCACAACAAATATTACAGACTTCTAGGGGTTGGTAGATAAAGTCTTGTTAAGGAACCCAAGTCCGGAAACGTACCATTTTTATGTAAAATAAGTTTGAAGATCGAAACACAATGGGCTGATATCGTGTCTTTCAGAATATGTATTACAGACTCAACTTCCCTCAAAACTTTGTATTTAACAACCACCACCATCCCTTAATTCCAATGCCTTTTAATTAAAAATATAATGCATATTTTATTTGTGCATGTGGCAACCTCCTTTCTTTCCGCATATCATTGCTCCACTCTGAATCTGTGTACTATTACATAAATATGAAATACTAGCAACGTCAGCATTCAAGATTTGATGGATATATCCATATAGCATAATGATTAAAACATCATGTTTCATTTTTTTTAATTAAAATACGGTAACTTTTTCTTATCCATCTGGAAAGTAAATTCTATTGTCTATGTATGTGAATAGCTTCTTCTTCTTCCTTTCATGTGATAGACCTAGTGGTCTTTTACGGTCTCAATCCAACGTTTGAAGGGTCTGCCCAAAGATCTCTTGCCTGGTGGCTGTTAATTTAAGATCTGACGTGGTATCGTCATATAGAGCAGTCCTTTTACATCTTCTTTGAGACTTTTTAGTAAGGTTCGTCCTCACAACAGGTTACTGGCCTGAAGTGAGCAAGTCCAGTGGTGGGGTTGCCACCTTAGGCCTCTGGACAGGCGCGATTATGATACAGCATTTACTCTGTATCTTGATGGAACGGTTATACCGCCGTGACTCGGTCCCCAGAGCCCCGTTTGTTTTAGGCAGGTTGCACCACGAGCAGGTGGGGTTGGGATTTAGATAGGAGAGGTTATATAGAATGCACTTCACTATCTTTTACAACCCTGTATGTGAATATATCCTAATCTAGTGTCCAACTAGGACGGGTCGAGGGATGGGATGAGATGAGATGAGCTCCCTATATAGAGGTCTGTTAATGACAAGGGTGCCGGCCGACCACGCTGACGCACCGTCACGGGGGCAGATGAACGAAATGAAATAAAATGGATGAAAGGAGTATGGAGACATGGTGGAAAGAAATTGTGCCAGGAGAAAATGGGAGTAAAATCTGCCCAAGCTCCGTTTTGTCCATTACAAAACCCACACGGAGCGACCGAGACTCGATCTCAGGACCCCAAGTGCGAGAGGCGAGCGTTTAATCGCTGGCACCGCGGAGCGCCTCTATTGCCTATGTACACAACAAAATATATTTTTTTCAAGTCCATTCACTACTCCCAATATGCTCAATCAAGAATAAAGTGGTATCTAATACTAACAAGGGAACTGTTGACCATTGCATGCTGAAACCTGCCTTGAAATTTCTCCCAGAGAAGCGTTTTGATGTACAAGACCGTGACCAAAAAATATCTACTGCTTTAACTACAAGGCAAAGAAATTGTAGCCAAAATCCAGCAATGACAATCTACTGTGTGAAACGTATGGACGTCCCTGCTTGAATAAAACAGAGTGGAGTGTGGCGGGGCCTGGTGGATGGTAGGTTGTCAGGGTTATCCAATTTACCAAGTCAGGAGTTGTATTATTTTTCTGTAGTTTAAATGAGAGATTTGGTGCTGGATTTTAGTGTCCTTCAATTAAAAGCAACAGATATTTTTTGAACATGGCTTTGGTGCAACACAACACTTCTCTGGGAGAAATTTCAGGGTAGGATGAACATGCAATGGTTGACAGCTCTCTTGTAAGTTCACATTAATATTAGAAATGAAGGAGAAATGGCTATGTTTTGTATCATAATGTAGTAAGACAAGGCGTATAAAAGTTCACATAATGCTAGATGATACACAAGACAGATCAGAGAAAAATTACTATATGAATGAGTCAATTCTTATTTTATCTTACCTCATACTTCATGTTTTTCAAACACGGGAACTGCAATTTATAAGAGGTTTCCCTCTCATCGTCAGCTCCTTGGAAACTGAAGTTCTCATGTTTGAAAAAATGAAGTATGAGGTAAAATAAAATAAGGATCAACTCATTCATAATTGAAGAACCTCATAATGTTATTTCCCACAATAAATTTATGAAAAAATTACTATATTTTGAATTTTATTTTATATTTCCCTAAGTTCTTTAATTGCTGATTAATGTATAAATGTAATTCACAGGTCCTGCAATAAGAGTTCCCATGGCTACGATAGCTGCGAAGACATGTGTTGTGGAAGAGGCTATCAAACTATAAACATCGAAAAAGTGGAGAGATGTCACTGCAAATACCACTGGTGTTGTTACGTGCAGTGCAAAATATGTCGTATGTGGGTGGAAACACATGAGTGCAATTAAATATGTTCTGTGTGCCATTACTGACATTTCAATTAGAGAACCAACATTACAAATAAACACAACAGTGCAATGTAAAATATCTTAAGTATTAAAACTATCAAATATGAAATGAATGAATCTATGTTTTTAAACTTAAAAAGAGATGACTCAGATAGCCAAAGTACATACACTTATCAATGAATCTAAAAATGCAAAAACGTACAATGTTTTGATTACAATAACTTGTGTAAAAATAACATTTGGTAGATGCAGTTCTTAATATAGAATGATAAAGAAGGAAATTACTTGTGAATTTAGGAACTGGATGGACCTTGCCCAGAAGAAGATAGTAGACTATGTGAGGCCAGCAATTAACCTAGTTTTCAGTGAACTGAATGTAACAAAAATAAAATGAAAAATTCTTTGGAAAATAAGACTCTAAGATCATTTGATACTTATTCTGTGTATGGTCACCATAAAGACATTTCCTTATTTGCATACATTTCCAACAAAACCTTAATTTGTTTTACTTGGTGCTCATAAGTATTTTTTCAAATTATATAAAGGCCAATATATTTCACCGTGTTTCTTCATACACAAAAAATCAATAAAATAATATTTGAAGAGAAAAAATATACGCTCAGACTGGGACTCAAACCCAGGACCTTTGACTTTCTAGACCAATACTCTACCAACTGAGCTATCTGGGTGTTTCAATCTAAATACAAATTTGCCTCTTATATATGTTGTCAATTTCTTAATAAAGAAGCCGCCATTTGCAAAGATAGAAACAAAGGTTTCATAGCATTTAGTGCACGGGAATTGACAGTGTATAAAGAGAAAAATTTGCAGTTAGATTGGAACTAGCCCAGGTAGCTCAGTTGGTAGAGCATTGGTCTAGAAAGCCAAAGGTACTGGGTTCGAGTCCCAGTGCGAGCATATAATTTTTTCTCTTCAAATATGATTTATCCATCATTGAGATGTATGAAATGAATAATAAAATCATCAATAAAATAACTTTACATTACACAAATAATATTATATTTTGTTGATTCACACACTTGCATACAATATGAAAAGTCATCTTGTATGCATATCATCTAATGCAGTGCTCTAAACAAAGACAAGCAGTAAACAAGAATATATCTATTTTATTGTATTTTATTTTTAAACAAAAAATTAATGTTTGAACCGGGAATCAAACCATGGACCTCTGACTCTGTACATTAGCTTTTTCTCTTTAAAAAAATTAATTTGTCCAGCACTAGAAACATGTTAAACTAAATATGACATCAAAAAGAATATATCAAGTTCATACTGGCAAGCTAGAAGAAAAAAAGGTCATGCCCATTGAAAAACAAACAAAAACAGATTAGGTTTAGTGATTTTAACTAGACAGTTTACATTTTTCCAGTTAAGTTTTGAATTTTATATTAAAACATAAACTTAAATTTGCTGCTATTGTGTAGCAAATACTAAGCTGATGACCATACACTGAATAATTAGTCTTTAAGCAATAATTTGTGTTGCCCTATCTGTAATGAAAATTTTTTCTCCCACATAATATACAATGTGGCAATGTCCTCAGAAATTTTCACATGCAACACCTGTAGTAATTTTATACAATCATCCAACTCCTGTACTTGTCATTTCTTCACTACTAGTAGATGTGCTTTTTTTTTAATCTGTTCATTTTAGGGTATGTTAGAGGTTAATGTTACAAAACACAAAATAGACAATGTACAAAACTGATATTAGTAGTGCTAGAAATGGATTAAGTACAATGGATGAACAATTGAATATTGTAAGTTAGGTTATGTTTTATTAGTTTCATTATTTATAAGATTAAATTAAAATGAAATTACTTAATTTCTTACTTATGCTTAAAACTTATTCTATGGAAATGTCACAAAACTCAAATTTTATCATCTTGTTTTTGATATAACCTTGTTAAATTGTTTATTTATCTTCTTTTACTATCTGTGTACTTTAATTATATGTTAATTTTTTTCCTGTTTATATAAACTCATTTCCTAAGAAATAAAGTATTCAAATAAATTCCATATTCAAACTCATCAAAGTTACCTTTTTCTACACATAAATACATAAAAACAAAGTACTTACGTTCATTACCTCGGTATGTCAATTTTTTCACATTTATTTCTTCTATATTTGTTTGGTTGTTAAGCATAAAATAGAAACACTCATTTAAGAGTAATCTAAGACACTTCACGAGATAGGACTTTTTTCTCCTATCTTTCCTGCCTATGGTAACACTAACTGCAAAATTGTCACTTTTCCCTCCATATTTATGTCTCATATTTTACTAATTGAAGTGGAAATAAATAAACTTACTCCTGTATCACTATAAATAATAGTAATAACTCCTTTATAAAGTGAATAAAAGCAAGAATAAAACTTTATAAATGTGAGCCTGAATTATTATAAAAATCTAACTTATAACAAATCTACAAGTGAATATTCAACAAATTTTGAAGATGACTTGAAACAATTATTGTTTCTCTTTTGACTTAATATAGCATGCCTCTAAAAGATGAAGCTACATTTCATAAAACTGAATAAAACATAAATCTTAAACCTGTTCATTCATTTGCATAATGATTTAATTAAATAGATTATATATATATTTTTTAATATTAACATCTGCAGGGAAATAAGCATAACTAAATCAGATTGATCAAGAAACCCCAGAGGGGTGACTAAGGCTTGACTCAAGGACTATGAAACCTAAGAAAGGAAAAAATAGAGATGTAATGAGATGTATGTTCCCAAAATATATATCCATATTTTAGGGATATTTCAAATGGATCCTACAAATAAAATTTTAATAAGAACTAATTATATTTGAAAAAAAAAACAAATATATGCCTAGACTGGGGTTTGAACCCAGGACCTTTGACTGTCTATGTCAATGCTCTTCCAAGTGAGCTACCTAGACCTCCAATCTAGAAGAGAAAAATGCACATTTAGATTGGAGGCCTAGGTAGCTCACTTGGAAGAGCATTGACATAGAGAGTCAAAGGTCCTGGGTTCAAACCCCAGTCTAGGCGTATATTTTTTTTTCAAATATAATTTGTCCATCATTAAGATGTTTAAAAACGAATAATATGAACATTGAAAGAACTAATTATTTTTCACAATGTGTTCTATCACAAAAGCGCATAAAAACAAAATACTTCGGCCTAAAAGGTTTAAAATTATCATTTAACTGAAAAAAAGAATAGAGAGATTTAGCACTAGATTTTAGTGCCTTGCAGTTGGAAATGGCAGATTTTTTTTAACACAGCCTTGATACATCACAACATTTCTCTGGGAGAAATTTCAAGGTAGGTTTCGGCATGTAATAGTTGACAGTTCCCTTGTAAGATAAATTCTTATACATTTAAATGTGTTTAAATTTAACAATTATAATTGAATGTTTGGAAAAACTGCTCATAAACTAGCGTGAAATATTTTCAAAGTCCTATAGAATAACAGTGCGCATGTACCAGAGTTTATAGAGCCAGCGATAACCCACAATCGAACCACATATCGATTATCATCCTCGATTACTATCCGTCACTATGAAATTCAAATGACCAATATTTGCAATAAATCCCCAAATCTATGTTAAAAAAATATATTAATAATATTAAAATTACCAAACATTTATTAAAAATGGGTGTACACTTACTTATCACTCCCTAACGCTGATCCAACCAGCAATAACCCAAAACAGCGATTAAAAAATCATAGACTAAGTAATATACCTGTGGAGAAAATAGCAGTTAGCATCACAATATTGTCTAACAGTGTCATAATATTGTGATTTGCATATTTAAATAAATATTTCAGAACTGTCTAATAATGTTTTAAAATTGTTTGAAAAAATTTAAAATATTAAATAATGTTTGTAAATACAGAATAAGAGCTATAGTTTACAATAATATAACTAAAAAATTAAGTGCTAGTAGAAGTGCAGTTGTGCCGAATGTTTAATAAATGTTATGTAATAATAACCAGTATGCATCGTACTTATGAAGTGAAAGCTTAAATCTTGAGAGAAAGAAAGAGACAGAGGTAACCCATGAACTAAGTCATATGACAAGAAGTATAGTAGTACTAACTCACTGGCACTATCGAACCCAGAGGCTCATAGCTATGTGGACATAAGCTCTCTATACATTCCTATCTTGAGTTAATGTTTTTCAGTCATCCCCTATAAAATTCACCTCCCTGAAATCCTGGTTAATGTTATTCTTTCATCTCATTCTTGGTCTACCTACTGGACACTTTTCCTCTGGGTTTCCTACAAGGAATTTCCATGCCCCTTTTTCATTTCCTATTCAGGACACAGGTCCTGCTCAATGCAGTCTACAAGACTTAACTGTTACTATAACTGGCTTCCTATAAAGATCCTGTAGCTCACCGTTAGGTAGTCTTCTCCATTCATCTGTCTATTCATCTCTCTTCAGCCCAAAATTGTTCCTTCTTTTTCTTCTTTTCTATAGGCATATGCCTGTTTATTTACACACACTATGTCAATGATGATTACATATCATTCCATCTAAGGGGTATGCCCACTTCTCTTTTTTCCTCTTTAATAAGCTTCATATTATCAGCTCTGTCCACATGGCCATTCCATTCTCTTTTTCTAGCTGTAATAAATGTCTCAACATCTATGATATTGCATTCCTTCCTCACATCCTGGTACCTGACTCTGTCAAGTCTTGTTTTGTTTACTATGGCTCTTAAAGTATTCATTTCTGCTGTTCTCATTAGTTGTTTTCTTTGGTTAGTATCTGCTCTTATATCTGCACCATATGTCATTATTGGTCATAACACCATGTGTTATAAACTTTCACTTTATTTTCTGTGTTTAAATATTTAAAATTTTCTAAGAACTTTATTCTCAAATTCTCGTAATCATTTCTTCTCCCTTATAGTAAGATTCCATGTTTCCTATCCATCCATCGATAGTAATTTAGCCCAAGGACAGGTCTTTCACTACAATCATAGTATTCTCATGCTATGCTTTGCAGATTTACTAAGGAATTATAGCTGTGGTAGCTTCCCCTTGCTTTCCACACCGGTGAAGGATGATGATAATGATAAGGATGATGATGATGATGGCTGGATGATTTTCGGGGACTGTTGGGCCCTAAGCTTCTTGACATTTGTCTTACAAGTGAGGAAAAACCCCAGGAGCCTGTCCCAACCGTGACAAGGCAGCATGCTACCTCGAGACCAAAGCGGTGGACCCATACAATATAATGGGAAGAATAACAAATATATATTTTTTTCCAATTCAGTATTTTAAGAGAAGTTAGGATGACAAGAGTACATGTAATACATAATTCGTGCATTTCATGAATTAGGCCATTTTTAATTTCTTTCTGTAGCCTACTTCATTCCTAATTGTAATTGTTATTGCTAGGAATTTAAATTCAGCCATATTTAAATTCAGGCCTATTACTTCATTTATTGTCATATGCATTGTGAATAATGCTAAGAACAAGATCAATAACAAGTAAATTTTAAAAAATAATGTTAAATAACATGTCAAGATATCAATATATCAAATATGATTTATATATCAAGAGTTGTCTATATCCTACAGTCTCTGATACCTCACACTTTGGTGGAAACATTCCAATATAATATAGGGTGTTGCAAACATTTAGGGACAATGTTTTATTTTAAATTTAACATTTCTCACTGAAATGATTCTGGCACTTGTGAATTTGTATAAATAAGAGAAACATTTGCGTTTAAATTGGAGGTCTAGGTATCTCAGTTGGCAAGAGAACTAGTATATAGAACTAGAGACCTTGGGTTTGACCCGCCAGTCTAGGCATAAAAATTTGTCTTATCAAATATAATTATGGGTCAAATTTATACAGATGGTAGAAGAATGTAAACTGAGTATTTTGAGATAGGGAATCAATGGTTAGAAATGCATTTTTATGTCCATAAACAAGTTGCACCTCATAGCAACAAAACCAAAAATTTACAGCTCAGAGCAAGTGTTCATAGTGGTATCTACCAGTCTTAATACATGGATGATGATGCATGACATTCTGCCACACTCTTTAGAAGATTCCTGGTATCTGCTATACAATGAGCAAGCTAGCACCACCAAATGTCAATGCAACAAGCAGTTGTTTTGCTATGAAAACGAAAGTAGCTTAGAAAAGCATTCCTTAACACAAATGTCATGGCACCTGAAGTATGCATTTCCAACCATTGATTCCGTATATCAAAATATTTATTTTACATAATTGAATGCAGGCTTTCACGGCCGGTAATCATAATATTAACACAGAAGTAAGTGCAGACAAGGAGAAATGTAAAAATCAGCTGTAGCAGAACATGCTATTATAAATGGACATAAGATTCTGCATGAGGATACACAAATTTTAGTCACAATTATTATTAAACAAAAATTCGCACAGGTTTTCCATACAACTAACTAGTTAACTTTGTTTTCACAGTTGTATGAATCTGTGCAGGTCTCAATTAATGATTTGGATCTTTTTATATGCTGTGACGTGGTAACGATCATAAGACAGTTCACAAAATTTACACACGAATGTTGCATTTGGGCCATGGTAGGTCTTCACTTTACACACTTTGTGATGGTATCCACGTGTTGCTAGAGAATTTACAAAATGGCGTAGATCTTGGTCTGTAGCCATTCACGTTCTATTTACTATTGCTACTGTTGCATATGTTCTATCCAGATTTCTTTCTTCTTAGCTTCGAGGTCTGCTAGGAGATCTTGGTAGGCTGCAGTGGATGGTAAGGATATCAGCATTCGCATCTGTTCTATGAAGAAGATCTGTCCTGAGAGTTCATCTGCCAATCAGGAACGTGTAAATTTGGATATACATAGTATTCTCTTTAGGTAGGCTGACTTGATTTTCTCTATGTTCTTAAGGTCGTTCTTTGTGAGGTAAGGTCATATGAGTTCCAAACCATAGCTCACGATTGGAATTATCTTCGTGGCAAAGATCTGCATAGCCATAGTTATAGATAGTTTTCTTAGGAATTGAATATCATACATAGCAATTATTGCCGCTGTTGCCCTATTATTTCCCTAGACTATACAGAGAAGCTATAAAAATTTACAAAAATAAGGACAATTTCAATACAAAAGAAGAAGGAATAAAACTGGCTAAAACCTGGCATCACATATTAGACAATATACGTATGAACACAATCAATAATGATGAGACAGATCCAAACCAATCAGACGACAGATTGACGACGATTAGCCAATCAGCTTCGACTTCTTCCAGCCATCCTGGAACCAGCACTAGCATAAATATCAGTTTCCATCAGTCTACTGCTCATTCACAGTAGAGCCTCCAACCAGGAAACATAACCTAAAAGTTTTTTTCTTTTTTTTAATACAATAGGAAGTAACATTAAGAGCTTTATTTAATAATTAATACATTCCTTATTATTTGCAGACGATCAAGTGTTGATAGCTCAGAGTCGTGAGGATGTGAAATGCATGATGAGAAAACTTCTAAATGCTTTTGAAATAGGAGGATTAAGAGTAAACATGGAAAAAACTGAATATCTTGTAGTAGGAGGAAGTGGACGAGATATATCCATATCCCAAGGAATTATTAGAGCTGTTAAAAAATTTAAATATTTGGGATCACTTATTGATGAATCAGGGAGTTGTAAAGCTGAAGTAGATAGCAGGTTAGTACAAGCACGAAGAGCCATAAAAATGTTGAATGGAGTACTTTGGAGTAGGACCATGTCAAACCACACGAAGAAGAGGATTTTGAAGTCTGTTGTGGAAAGCATAATGACTTATGGTGCTGAGGGATGGACAAAAAACTAAGATCTTGGCAGTGGAGATGGATGGAATAAGACGTAGTGCCAGGGTGTCCAGATTGGAAAAAAGAAGAAATGAAGAAGTGAGGCAGATGATGGATATGGAGGGGACAGTGGTGGAAAGGATCGAAAGATGAGCTCTTCAGTGGTATGGCCATGTCAAGAGAATGGAGGATGATAGGTGGCCCAAAACTCTTTTGGAATGGTCACCTTCTGGTAGAAAGAAACGGGGCAGGCCAAGAACAACTTGGAGAGGAGAGATCCATAGATTGATGAACGACCGAGGTCTGGAGGAGGATGAATGGCGTGATCGGCA
This sequence comes from Diploptera punctata, assembly GCA_030220185.1. NCBI lineage: Eukaryota > Metazoa > Arthropoda > Insecta > Blattodea > Blaberidae > Diploptera > Diploptera punctata. The sequence goes on along the minus strand of JASPKZ010009682.1, from coordinate 58,080 downwards.
AGAATGGCGAATGGGAATACAGGGTAACTGCTGAAAAGTGGAGAGGTCCTCAAAAGTAAAAAAAAGTAAGTAAGTATTTGGTCTGTATATTCTTACCTCTTATGGTTGTTTTTGTTGAACATTTGTTTCAAGGCTTCTGAGCCCCATAGTCAGCGATTATGCTGATGATGGGGCTCAGAAGCCTTGAAACATATGTTGAACAAAAACAACCATAAGAGGTAAGAACATACAGACTAAATATCTTAATTACTACCTAGAAGTACTCGCCACTCTGCAGTCAAGGCAAAAACGTCTGGAAGAAACGCGTCATGGACCATGGCCATATAACCCGGAATCTCTTAATATTAATATTATACTCATTTGCAGTTCTTTACCATCCTCATAATTTTGACCCTAAAAATACATGGCCTTAGTAATTGGAAAAAGTGGCAGATAAGATACAACCATGAACTCCATCAGTTATTCAAGTCTCCTGATGTTGTTCATCATCATCATGAACATATTTAGGTTTAGGTCGTTTCAGCCTGTTCCTATGAGATCTCAAGATGTAGTTTTTATGTCAATCTTAATTTTCGTCTTCCTCTTTCTCAAAGTCTTTTAGGTAGACACTGCAATGCTAATTTAGGAAAGTAAGATGGGTCCATTCTTTGGGCATGTTTTAAACAATTTTTTTAATAATTTTCAACTACATTTTGAAATTTTAATTTATCACATATATCTGTGTTTCTTGCTTCTCCATTTTTGTCAAAGTAGGATTGGACATAAAAATCTCATCTTGCAGTTAAAAATGGCAAATAATTTTTTGGACACAGCATTGGTACATCACAACACTTCTCTGGGAGAAATTTCTAGGTAATGTATTGACTTCAAGTAGTTTCGGTATATAATGGTTAAGTTCCCTTATGACATAGAAGGAGGTTTTTGTCCAAAACTTGACCCCCAAATGCAGACACGAGCCTAGATGGAGAAGTGAAGATAAACTTTCCATTTGGTATTAATAATAAACACTCTGTATAAATACAGTATTCAGTAGCATTACTATAATAAGTCTGATGTATGTAAAAATAAAAGATGGAAAAAGAAAACAAAAAATGAATGTGATTCGTTTTCTCATTTCTCTATAACTTATAAAGATGCAAGCATATTTTTACAAAGAGTAATTATTTCAAATGTAATTTACGACAAATACAAACAAACGTACATGAAGCATCTTGTAAACTATAAACACTACAATTAAGTCATTCCAAGAATAACATTTCTTAAGCAAAGGAATTCACATAATAAACCACATTCCAATTCAATTGCTACACTGCTGCAAATTACTTGTCTGAAGTTGTTCATTAATCTATCACTCCGTGAAAAAGTGGAATAATTACCTCAGCATTCTTTACATTACAACATGAATCTGACCAATTTTTTAGATTCAAATAAATTATAAGAAAGCACTTGATTTAAACACAATTGTGGTTTTTCAAGTGTTAATGAACTATGAAAAGTCAAAGTATAATTAAATTATTAATTAACAGTGCATACAGGGATATAAATTATTCATCACAGGGACTCTTGTCATCCAAACTTTTCTCAAAAAAAAGTGAAACTAAGAATATATAAAGCAGTTATTCTTCCAATTATCTTCTTCTTGCAAGGATTGAATCTTTTTCGTTCATTCCAGCTCCAAGTATTATAGCTGCTGTGTTTATCTCTTTCGTGGGCGTCCCCAATCTCTTTTTCCTCCTCCTGTATGATAGTTCAGAATTTTCCTAGGCAATCTGATGGTATCCAATCTGCAGACATGTTCATAGCATTTTCCCCTATACTCTTCTATTTTATCTGTCAAACTGAATATTTGTAGTTCTTTACGGATATCTTCACTTCATTTTTTATCCATCAAAGTATATCCTGCCACAAATCATAAATATAATTCATTTCTGCTGCTTCTATTCTTTTGATTGACTGTTTATTCAGAGTCCATATTTCTGAGCCATACAATATTGCAGGTACAGCCAATACTTTATAAAATTTTAAATGTGTTTCTTTTCTTACTATCTTTCCCAATGTTATTTTAAGGGTGCCACATAAATATTGAATTATTTGTAATTTATTATTTATGTCTTTTTCTCTATTACAACCTAAAGATACGCCTAGATAATTGAAATCTTGTACTTGTCCTAGAGTTTTGTCATTTAGTACTATTTTTGTTCTTTCCATTTTTGTGCCACACTGGGCCATTACTTTAGTTTTTGTTAAAGAAATTTCTAGATTGTAATCTTGTGCAATATTATTTAATTTAAAAATTGCTCTTTGTAAGTCATTTTCTGAAGTGGCCATTATAGCCTGATCATCAGCAAATATGAGTGTGTCAACACAGATTTTATTAGAATTTAAAGTTACTTGTCATTTTCTGATAACTTCGTCAATATATAAATTGAAGAGAATGGGTGAAAGAGGGCATCCTTGTCGTAATCCTTGATTTATTATGATTTCATATTTTGATTCTTCCAATTATATTATATGAATCCAAAACATGGTCGTCTTCTACTTTAAGGAAGGAGAAAAAAATTACAAGTACTTGATAATAAAGTTCATAGGAAAATATTTAGACCAAAGAGAGGTGAATGGAACAAAGTATTTAACAGTGAGCTATATGGTCTTTATGAGAAACTAGTTATAATAAGAAGAGTTAAGTCTTGATGAGCAACACGTGTCACAAATGGGAATGAAAGAGGGGCATGGTAATAAGTGAATGGAGAAAACTATATAACAGTGAACTACATGATCTCTATGGGAAACCAGATGAATTAAGATCACTTAAGTCTCAATGGACAGAATATGTGGCACAAATGGGTAATTAAAGAGGGGCATGGAAACTTAAAATAACTAGTGGGAAAGTGCCCAGCAATAGACCAGGAACGAGATGGGAGAATAACTTTAGGAAGGGTAAAAAATAAAAGGAGGTGTGTGATATACAAGGATGTTGACCGACTGGATCTGTCATATCATCACAAAGGCTAAGGAAATTAAATGGATGACATGAATATGGAGAAATAGCAATATATTTTTTCTGTAAAGAAAAATGAATAGTGTTATAATTATTATTATTATTATAAAGATTTTTTATCTTGTAAATACAAACTTTTAATTGGAAGTCAAATATACTAAATATATTAGATAAATATTATTATTTAACTTTTATAGGAATTAATCACTATGAGGTTTAATTTATGGTGAAATTAAATGTTTCTTACCTCTCCTCATATAAATCTTCTAAGTAGATCGCAATTTCGAGACCATAATGGTCTCATCTTCAGTACTTCCTTGGCAACTGATGTTATGTCGATCGGAAGAAACTCTTCTTCTTCCTTCTGTTGGTGGACCGAGGGAAGAAGAAGAGTTTCTTCCAATCGACATAACATTAGTCGCCAAAGAAGTATTGAAGATGAGACCGTTATGGTCTCGAAATCACGATCTACTTAGAAGATTTATATGAGGAGAGGTAAGAAACATTTAATTTCACCATAAATATTATGTTTATTGTATTTTATCTTTCTAAAAGAGAACCCCGAGAAAAAGCTCCCTTGGCTATAATCTGTCCACAATTTACCCCACAAAGAGTGACAGAAATAAACCAGAGATGGAGGCAAGTGAGTCTAACTACTTATGCAATGGAACTATCTTAACTTTTTAATATGTATCATTTAAATTACACAATGAAGATGAATATGGCTCTGCCTAAACTTATAAAATACAGTAAAAGCTCCTTATTCACGGGGGATATGTTCCATAAATATGCCGCAAATACAGAAACCGTGAATATGGAATGGTAATTTGTACGGGTATATAGGGGATATGTTCCAAGGTTCCAAAATAAAATGAAAATTGTAAAAATAAAATGAGAGATTTTAAACAATTTATATTAATTATTACTATCAGGCTTAAAGAAGTTACTAATTTTTTCCTGTTTTGCCGCTTTTAAAAGGCCTTTCAATTCAGCTGTGAATTCAGCGATACAATTTATTTTGTCTTCGGATATCTTGATGACTCTTACAGTTGATTCACTAACGGCATGATATAGACGCAAAATGACTCACCAACACATGAACGGTCAAGCATTTCTGTTTTTACTTTAAGTGACAACACTACTTTTTTCCACTTCGGAACTAATTTTCTTTCCTTTTACTCGACATTATAAATTGGCTACAAAAGCAGAAAGAGACACGTGTTATTCAATAAAAATTGCAACAAATGAATAAGTTTGATGAAACAATAACAACACCAAATCGTGGGTGAGGGCGGCATTTTAAACGGACATCATAGCAGCACAATGAAATATGATGGTGGTGGATTTTAACAACGACCCTTTAGGCTTAGTGACAATAAGGTTTTGTTTACGTTGATTATTAATTTGTCCATTTGATTTGAATCGCTATTTGTAAAAAGCCACCTTGGCACATGTCTGCAGTAAAAAAAAAAGTTGATGATTATTAGATTCCGCGCATAAAGAAATTATTCAGACCGATACAGGAGGGGGGGTTTGTATGTCGCAATTTTTTAACCCACAAATAATGAAATAAGGGAACTGCAAATAAGGAGCTTTTACTGTTATATTTCAATTAATATTGGGAAGTAAACAATATGAGGTTATATCATTAATAGTGAGTGGAGAACATATTTTAATCGACTCACCTCATACATTTTCAAACTTCTTTGATATCGACAGTTTCAGACAAAATCATGTCCTTCTTCAGTCATGGCTTCCACTGATGAAATTCCGTGATTGTTGATTTCTTTAATGACATCACTTCTTGTGCTGCCATCTTTCGTTGGGATTATAAACTTTGTAATTACATTTTTATCCACCGGAATATCAAAATTCATAGATCGATATTCATTCTTCTGAATGAATATCATTTCCCAAATTGTCAATTCCAACGGTTTATCCAATTGTTTCAAAACTTTCGCTTCTTTTTCAATTTTATGATGTTCTAGTAAACTATGTGCAGCAATTGCTGATTTTTCAATTTCACAATTTTTAATATTTCTAAAGAACATTTTAGATTAAAAATTGTGTAATTGAAAAATCAGCAATTGCTGCACATAATTTACTAGAACATCATAAAATTGAAAAAGAAGCGAAAATTTTGAAACAATTGGATAAACCGTTGGAATTGACAATTTGGGAAATGATATTCATTCAGAAGAATAAATATCGATCTATGAATTTTAATATTCCGGTGGATAAAAATTTAATTACAAAGTTTATAATCCCAATGAAAGATGGCAGCACAAGAAGTGATGTCACTAAAGAAATCAACAATCACGGAATTTCATCAGTGGAAGCCATGACTGAAGAAGGACATGATTTTGTCTGAAACCGTCGGTATCAAAGAAGTTTGAATATGTATGAGGTGAGTCGATTAAAATATGTTCTCCACTCACTATTAAAGCTTTTACTGTATTTAACCTGTATGCACACTCTCTCTGTCTCCTGCGTCTGAACCAAAGACATTATTGTTAGAGCACAGCAGCAAAAAATTGCTCTCTTAAAATACAAAATTAAATATATATAATCACTGGAGTACTTACCTAAACTAAAACTGTCATGAGAAATAATCTGTTTGAGAATCCAACAATTTAGTAACAAAGTGCATCAGTACTGGTCTTCCTTGGTAATACACTCATCAGTGGATCCAAAGGTAATAGGTTCAAACCAAGTTGCAAGTCAGGATTTTCCACTTCTTCTACTCTAAGAATGGGCTAAGCAAAACCTGTTACAATCTAAACAAAGAATTTGACCAAATTTTCAGGCCTTTCCACACATTTCTTCACTAGGGAGATAGCAGGGATTCTGCCGATAAGAGGAACTTATATTTCACTTTAAATACAACCCTACAGAACTGAAGTAATTAAAAATTCAAATAAAATCATATGCAGTTAGACTAAAAATAATCTCATAAAAAAAGTCGTAGTATTTTCCCATCCCTTAGGACATTCTTAAAGGAAGATGATTATATGTTTGCATCAACAGTTCATAACTTTTATTTAAGAAAGAAAAATTAACACTCGAACCAGGACTTGAACCCTGGATATTTGATTCTATACATCAGTATGATACCATTTGAGACACAATATAATTCTCACTTGTCCGAAGACCGATAGCTATCACTACCAACACGCCAACTGATGTCTTCTTTTCATAAGTATTTTTATTGAGAATTTATACATGAGCTTTACCACCCAAAAGTAATGTATAAATTCTCAATAAAAATACTATCAGCCTTCACATGAACGGGAATTGTATAAGTGGAAAGAAATGTTGACGTTCTCGTCATATCTCGAATGGTGTAATTGGTATCATACTGATGTACAAAATCAGAGATCCAGGGTCAGGACCCAGTTCAAGTGTTTACATTTTTTTCTTAAATAAAACTATTGAAGATTGGAAAATGTTGATTTAAATAAAAGTTTGTAACTTCTTTACTTGAATAAATACAATGCAATTGACAGGAATACATTGGATTTGAACTGAAGGAAGTTTTCTCTTATAAAAACTAAACTAATTGGAATTTACAGTAATTACAATTATATGATGTTAAATAAATGGATCTTTAATTTTTCAAAATATTTGTAAAAGGTAATGTTTTCCATTTCTAGGCACTGAAATAGTCAAGATTATTTCAAAAGTATGTACAGTTTGATAATATTGGTCAAGAAGCTTGGAAAGTAGAAAATGGTACATAGTAAAAATCATTATTAACAGATAAAATAATTTGATAATCCATAACTTTATTTCCACAATTCTGAAACAAACTGATTAAATTTCAGTACTTAACAATTACCAATTTTCAAGATATATTACCCACAATTTCTAAATATTGATACAAATGGAGAGGGCAAGCTTAGAACATATAGGAATATCAAATGACAAGCATTTAGCATTTAAGCAACTTTCCTTCGAGCTTCTTAATATAATTCCACACTGGATTTGCAGCTCTGTCTTGATTTCAAATGACAAGCATTTAGCATTTAAGCAACTTTCCTATGAGCTTCTTAATATAATTCCACATTGATTTAACTGGTTACACTGTAGGGGATGATGTTCGTCAAATCTGCTGCATTGCACAGTGTGCAGATGCCAAGTGGTGTGGCAGGCAATCTGAACTTAGGAACCGCTTCCTTCCTTTGCTATTGAATTGTAAAGATCAGTTCATATCTTTTGCTATGGTTTAAGCTGCATTGAGCAAAGTTATGGTTACTGTTTCCCTTATTTTTTATTTTATTCTTTATAATGATAGTGAAATAAGCAAAATTATGGGTGTACAAGAGGAGCTGAACATCATAGACATATAGAAAAGAAAAGATTGCAGTGGTATGGTCATGTCAAAAGAATGCCCGAGCAAAGATTGCCTAAAATTGTTATGGAATGGATCCCAATGGAAAGGAGGAAGACCGAAGAAAACTTGGATAGAAGGGGTACAAGCAGCTATGAATATCAGAGGAATGGAGGAAGATCAATGGATGGACAGAGAGGAATGGCATTTGGTTTCCGGAAGACAGCGGCAGCTGCCATGATACCGGATGATGATGATGATATTGATAGTGAATTATGAAAGAGGCTAGTGAAGTGTTTGTGTGGAGTGTAGCATTGTAAGGTGCAGACACTTGGACATTATGATAGAATGAGGAAAAGCGACTGGAAGCTTTTGAGATGTGGATATGGAGAAGGATGGAACATATAAAATGGACGGACAAAATAAAAAATAAAGATGTGTTAGACAGAGTGAGTGAAAGAAGAACAATGCTGGAACTCATAAAAAAGAGGAAAAGAAATTGGATTGGCCACTGCCTAAGAAGAAACTGCCTGCTGACGTATGTCCTAGAAGGAATGGTCAACAGAAAGAAAGTTAGAGGCAGAAAAAGATATCAGATGATAGACAATATTAAAATAAATGGTTTGTATGTGGATACAAAAAGGAAATCTGAGTTAAGGAAAGAGTGGAGAATGCTGAGTTTGCAGTGAAAGATCTGCTCATGGGCAGAATGCTATGTATATATGTATATTGATAGTTCACCAGGATATGACTGATCAATGCTAGTTCTTTTCTTTGCAAGTTCATCTGCCTGATAATTCCCTTTCAACCCTATGTATGAAGATATCCAATCAAAAACCATAGTTTTGTTTTGTTTTGTTTGTTGAGTAACCTTAGTATTTTTCTGCATTCTTGTATTGATCTTGTCGAAAATGTATCATTATTTGCTATAGCTTGAATGACAGATTTAGAATCAACCAGAAATACAACCTTTCGAAACTGTTTAATTGATGAACTAAACTCATGAGGGCAATTTCAATAACTTTCACTTCACCATCAAATTTATTGTTTTATTTATTTATTTTTCCCCAGCTTAGAACATTCATATAAAATCAAATTTTCATGTGTCAAAAAATGAATTTTCTGAGATATCCATAAGTCCCCAGCTTTTTTTTTTTAATATGAACAAGTTTTTACAACCTGCGTTTTATACCCTGTGGGTATATCGCAGGATATTTAGTTTACACTTTATATGGTTTTACAATTAATGGATTACAATTAATATGGATTATTTCAGTGTCTGGAATATTTCATTTATGTATTTGATTGTTTGTGAGCTTTGATTATCAGGTTAAAATCGCACACATTGTAACTATAATGGATACTATCATCATTTCTATTTAATAGTTATCAATGGATGACTACAATTCTCCCTACATCAGCTGCCTTCTAGTAACATTTCAACATTATTCAAAACTTAAAAATCAAAATAATTAACTCTCTGGCTCTATCAAATCTGGAGGTTCGTGGCTGCACGGACATAAAACCTCTCCATACATCCTTATCCTGAGGTAATATTTTTCAATCATTCCCTGTAAAATTCACTTCCCTCAAATCAAAGTTGATGTTTTTCTCCACCTCATTCTTGGCATACCTACTGGTGGCTTTCCCTCTGTTTTCCCTACAAGATTTTTAATTCCCTCTTTCATTCTCCATTCATGCCACATGTCCTACCAGTTGCAGTCTAAGAGACCTAACTTTAAGATCATATTGTTATCGTATTTTTTCATTAAAATTATGTACCATTTAAAGTCTAAAACATTCCTATAAAGGAATAATACATAATTATTTTTTTACCAGCCTTTCTGTTTGACATATCCAAATTTGGTCAATGAACACTCAAGTTACATATAATTCTAGATAGATCACAAACATTTATCATAATTTTTAACACTATTATATCAATTGGTATAAATAATTAAAAATTAAATTCAATATATTTTTACATTTTTTATTTTATTTTTAACAACTGTATGTTCATCATTGTGGAGTGGTAGAAAAATTACCTACTTTTCAGTTCTGCAACTTGAATTTAATTCTGTATGTAGTAGTATGGGATTATAAATCTTCATTTTGAAGCTTATCTTATGTTGACTTCAGCAGTGGCACTGGCAAACTGCTAACAGACCCAGAGAAACCTGCCACTATGTATCTGTCTAATGAATAATTCAGAGTTCTTGCTCTCTCTCTCTGTATGACTGCCATAGTGCATTGGCTTGTAACTTATCAATAATTGATAGGAAATAACACTATGATCTAACATTATAAAGAGAGTGAACCAAAATATACACCTTACCCCATTAATTTAAGAAAGAAAAATTAAATGTTTGAACCGGGATTTAAACCTTGGACCTCCGTTCTATCATCAACTGATGGCTTCTATTCAGAAGTATTTTTATTCAGAATTTATACATTACTTTTTAGCAGAAAAGCTTCATATTTTCAAAGACTATTAGCCTTCGGACAAATGAGAATTGTATAAGTTAAAAGAAATGTTAATGTTTGTACCGTTATTTGTACTGGACAGCACACTAGTACATAGAACCAGAGGTCCAGGGTTCAAACATTAATTTTCCTTTCTTAAATTAGATTCTATCCAGAATTGGAAAGTGTTCATTTAAATAAAAACATCGAAAAAACCTGATCCCATATTCAATTTTCTCACCAGGACATGCTATGGAAACCAATGATATTCCTCATCATGATCATCATCAATGTTTCTATTTAAGTGGTGGATTGTCTAAAAGCATAGCCTACTCCACAAGTACTGTCCAACAAGAATTCCTCTTTTGGGTTCCCAATTCTCAACTAGATTTCCAAAACATATCCAGGTGAGAAAATCTACAAGAAGAGATGTGTATTTCCAATTGACTCTTTTTATTGGCTTGTTAAGTCTATTGGGAAGTAAAATTCCTACAAAAGGAGGGAGGATTAAAAACAACTTTAAAAAAATGAGGATTTTACTATAGAGTAATTCCACTAAAGTTACTTATTTTCAGCTGCTTCAAAACTTCACAATTATCTTTGAAGAATGGCATAACATTATTATTTTGAAAAAAAAAATGCCTGAATTGGGCTTTGAACCCGAAATATCTAGCTTTGTACGCTAGTGTGCAAACTATTTCACAATTTCAGGCTCCTGACGCAAACGTTCATTTTTCTTCCTCATATATAATTCTCTTTATCATCAGAAGCAGAGAGCCATCGCTACCAGTGCTATCTGGCAGCTTCTAATTCAAGAAGACAGTTTTAATGATCGATTCAGGCATTAATTTTTTCTTTTCAAAATAATAATTGCTCATCAATGTAAATGTTAAAAATTAAATTAATACATTGAAATATGAAGCTTAAATGCTATAAAAATTGTGTAAATTCTCATTAAAAATATCTTCTTAAATTAGAAACTGCTAGATAGCACTGGTAGTGACAGCTATCTGCTTCTGATGATAAAGAGAATTGTATATGAGGAAGAAAAATTAGCATTTGCATCGGGAGCCTGTAACAGCATAATGGTTAGCACACTAGCATAAAAAGCTAGAGGTTTTGGGTCCAAATCCTGATTCAGGCAATAATTTTTCTTTTCAAAATAAGAATTGTCCATCACTGCGAATGTTAAAAATTAAATTAATACATTAAAAAAATGACATAACACGATGACAGAAACAGCAGTTTAAAAAAAAACATGCATCATTCAGTTATTTAAAACCATTGCTCACTCACCTAAAAATCATTAAAAATCTAATTAAGTTTATTTCTAATTAATTTTTTGAAAAAAAAAAAGTGCATTCATTATGGATTATACACAACAGTATAAAGCTGTAATGTTATGTATTCATTATCAAAATTCTAGTCACTTTAATGAAAATATTATTTTGTCCCCATTTTCATTATCCAAGCTTCATAACCACAAGGAGACAAATTAAGGAATATTTGTGACTAGGAAAAAATGGCAGGAATATATAATATTGTAGATGGAGAAAAAAAATTGTAACAAAAACAATTGGCTTTAATATTACAATGCATATGATGGCAATGATGATGGTTTCTTTACTGACTTAAATAAATCACGCTGAGACAATGCATGTTATTGTTCTAATCACAGCCATGGAGTATCACAATTCAGAGTGAGGGTCATGACCATCTGTAAGTAACAAAACACACACTAACTATTATTTTTTAATCTAATTAATTTAACTTTGGTCCCTGTTGAGTAATATTTTCTATCATTACCTGGAGAAGTTTTTAATCTAGTGTCTCTGTGGCACAAGTGATTAGAAACTGAATCTCTATCTCTGCATCTCACAGTTTTCATCTCAGCCACTTCATGTGGGGTTTATGTTGGATCAGTCAGAATTATGGCAGGTTTTTCTTAAAGTTACTCCCACTTCTGAGGTTGGGGCATCTAGAAGGCAGAGTTTTGCTGCTTCTATGATATATGATAGGTGATGATGGTAATGATGCACAGGAGAAGCCTTAATCCTAAACTTAATGAATATGTTAATGATGATAATGATGGCCAGATGATGTTCGGGGACCGTTTGGGCCTTAAAGTTTCCTGACATTTGTCCTATAGTTGAGAAAAAACCCAAAAAAAAACCATCACCCAGGAACCTTGTCCTAACCGGAGATTCAACCCAGGCCTGCTACATGACAAGGCAGCATGCTCCCTTGAGACCACACTTTAACATAAAATGTAAGAACTTAGCTGTATATAATAATTTACTTATTTTGATCTTAATAGTAGCTTTTAGCTGTATTTAATTCCATCAGAACATCTTGAATTAGAAGCAACCCAAGTGCATTGTGAATAACAGTAAAGAAGAGATTAAAGAAAAAGATTAAGGAGGAAAGTTTATGCTTGGATGGGAAGGAATGCTGGATAGCTCAATTGTCGAGCATCAGCACATAGAGGTAAAAGTCCAGGATTTGTTTCTTGATTCAGGCAGAAATGTTTCTAATTCATAATCTGACATTACATTTGGTGTGTGGTGCAGAACATATTTTTAATTCATAATATAGTTTTATTATTGTGTGAGATTTGTGCCATTAGATTTAATACATTATTACTTTCTAGGGACCAAAGTCAGGCCTTAGAGGGCCATACTTATCAAAATTAAACAATTTTTATCTGCATGCATAGAAGTTAATATTATTAAAACTATTGGTACAGAGACTAGTCAATATGTAATCTTCTTCTTCTTCCTTCCAAGTATTAGGCCAAGGCCTGTTACGATCCTATAGAAAATTGATCCTTCCGGAAAATTCTCGTATAAGACTTGAAAGCATAATAATAGTCCCTTCGATTGGTTGCTGGCCAAAGGAAGGCAAGACCAGTGATGGGGCTGCCATCTTATAGCCTCTGGTCAGGCTTTTCTGGAGAAGAAAAGAAAATAAAGGAAAGAAGAAATGGAAGAAAGGAAAGACTCCCTAGCCCTCGGATGCCCTAATAGCGTCGGGGTCGAAAAAACAAGAGTGAACCAAGAGAGGTTAGATAGTAAAGTTAAAAGAGTGCAAAACACAAGTAAGTGGAAGAAATGTTTTACTCAGCTTGGGCACCTTGTGGTCGCCATCCACATATCCCCTAGATGAGGACCAATATGTAATCTAAGATTTTTAATTAAGTACTCTATATTATAGATATAATTCTATCAGCTTAGTTTTCTGCCTTTAAAAAATTAATTATTTTTGTACTTATATTTTTAATGAACACATCCATTGAGCTCAAGATGTAATAATTAGTGCTGTAGATAAAAATTGCTCAATATTCTTAAAAAAATAGATAAATTAATTAAATGGTTATACATAATATATTGTTTTGCTAATTTAAACAATACTCACCTGATTTTTTTTCTATACTTAAATGAGGTGAAGAAAATATGTCCTCCTCACTTTGGTTTCCGTCTATTTTATTCTGCAGTCTTTTAATTTCTAGGTCATAATCTTTCCATTCGGATACTATCCTCATAGCAGCTGTTAGTTTTGCTTCTTTTGTTAATGGATTATTGCACTGCAAATAAATATCATAAAAGATTTAATGAAAATTGTACACTACATATCTGGAATCTGTAAGCAAGCTAATTATTGCATATTAAAGTTCAATGCATAGTCAAGTGGTTTAAGCATCGTGTCTTGATGCAGAGCTACGAGACTTGTACTGGTCCAAATCCCTATGGGGAAAGAAATTTTCTCATGGAATTTTGGCCAGTATGGAGCCATGCCCACCCATCTTCATGAGGAATTTGGGTAGCTACAATAAGGAGGGACTCTAGGTTGAGTCACCCCTATACTGGCTCAATGAACATTCACCTATTTATTAAATTAATATTGAGAAGCTAAAGCTATTACTATGATATAAATAAGTGAATTAATGAGCACAACTAAATTATTGTAATCAATGGTAAAGAGAAAACATGTTTCTCTTTACCATTGATTACAATAGTTTAGTTGTGTTTATTAATTTACTTATTTCAAGCTTTGGCTTCTCAATATTAATTTAATAAATTATGCTATAGCTGTGTGGAGTCCCTTCATGTCTTCGTAAGTAGAAGCCATTCATTGTGTATTTGTGAATGATGATTCATTGCATTGAATGTGGGACCAAGAGAGTAAGGTAAAGGGAGGATTTATGCTTGGATGAGAATGTAGCCTGAATTAGCTCAATGGTCAGAGCATCAACACGGAAAGCTGAAGGTTCGGGGTTCGATTCCGGTTCAGGCAAAAAATGTTCTCTTTACCATTGATTACAATAATTTAGTTGTATCCAACTATGTGATTAACACATGGATGTGAGACAGCAGCTGGCTGGTCAAGGGTCTTCCATGACTGCCATGCTTAGGAGATATTTAGTAAATAAATTAAATCAATATTAATAAAATTCATAATAAAATTTGGTTCAGGTAATATACACAAAAAAATACCTGGCAGGTGCCATCATCCTCAATTAGGTTAAAATTTATTTTTTTTAAATCTGTAGGCCTTTCAGAAACCATTTTCAGCACACAGATATGAGCTACTTCTTGGAGCTCTTGTTACCAGTATGTGAGACTCTCATGGCTGCAATCCCTTTCAGCTGCTCTCGCTTATGAGAGCGAGTGGAAGTAAGACAGAGTTTGACCACCTTTAATAGTGTTTGAATAATAAATTTAGTAAAATGTGGCTTTCTTTACAGCACACTGCAGTTGGATTTCATCCAATCTCTTTTAAGATCTGATACCATCTCACTCCTTCCTATACCCCTATTCAATTCTAATATGTGATAGCTAAGTTCATACTATTAAATTATAAGAGGAAGAGTATGATTCAAGTGCTGTTCATCACTATATATAGAGTTTTAAATATAATTGTCGCACTGTGCAATTTAATTATCTTTCTGTAAATTGTTATTTCAGTATATTTAATTAATGTTGGGAAGTAAACATTATGAGGTATAATCATTAAAAATCATCGGAGAACATATTGTTTAAATAACTCACCTCATAGGATTCATGCTTCCATGATATCGCGATTTCAAACATAATCATGTTCATCGTCAGCCATAACTCCGGAGTTATGGCTGACGATGAACATGATTATGTTTGAAATCGCGATATCATGGAAGCATGAATCCTATGAGGTGAGTTATTTAAACAATATGTTCTCCGATGATTTTTAATGTTATTTCAGTACTTAATTACACAATCAACAGTCTCATTCACCTTGCTGTCCTCCTGTCATTAACTCATAGTCAAAAGTCAATATACCATATAAACATTTATAATTGACAGCTGACGATGGGAACGATGTTTCCCAATAATGCAGTTCTGTGTTAAAAAACACAGATTTATGAGGTAAGAAGAATTCACGATTCATTAGATTCTTATTTATAATTAGTACCCAACATTACAACCTTAATGATTACATGATCTTATATTCCATTTTCATGTCTGGTAATATAACTTGATATTTTAGCTTGTAATGACTCGCCATATAATTCAATAATATCAGCAGATTCCAAGCCAGAGGTGTACAGCAAACTCCTGATTATCCGTGTTAATTGGGACTGAGATATGCATGGAAAATAAAAAAAAACACGGATTATCCAATTAAGTTATTTGGCGCTGTGGAAGTTGATAAAAAATATAGTCTATTTACCCACTTTAATACTACTTAAATGCAACAAATATTAATAAAATGTTATATTAAATGTATTTAGGTGTGAGTCATAATTATCATTATTTTATTTTACTCGTAAATATGAATAAAAAAAGTGGGACTATTTCCTGTCAGAGTATTCAAAATGACCGGCATAACCAGTGACAACTACACTAGTAACCACTGATATCCACACTTATAACCAGCGATTACAATAATGAGCGATTCCCACACTAGTAGGGTTATCGCTGACTAGTTACCACCTATGACCACACTAGTAACCACCGAGGACCACACTTCTAACCTGCAATAAACCCACTGCCACAATCTCTAACAACAAACTTTCAGTGACTCACGCAAAGGAAATTTCCGTAATTGTATTGTATTCTCAGAATGTTTGTTGGTACTGTTAAACGCGTCAGTGGAGGGGGTTGTGAATGAAGGTTACTCTATTGTGCTAGTTTTTAAGCACAGTTCACAGCAGCACATTTAAAAATGAATAATTTTTTCATAACAATACAAAATACAGTATTTTTAAAAAATACAGTAAAAAGAGTCATGCTCGGATAATCTACAAACTGGATAATACGCACACGGATAATCGGGAGTTTGCTGTATGTAATTCATAAGTACATAATCATAAAAGATAAGAGTTTGGAATGAAATATAAGATAAATGAGGCATATTAAAAACAAAACAAAAAAGAAATATATAACCATATTTAAGATAACCACTGTACAAATTGTTACAGCAACATAATCTAAGTAAAATGATCAAATTAACATTTCCAATATGCATCAAAATGAAGACTTCATCATGAAGAGTTGTCACTTGAATGTCTACAGGAAGTTTAACTTACGCAGAATTCAAAGAATATTGTTTAATTATTTTGTGTAGCCAGGAAACTAATGTTTATACCCAGAACAATAATATCACTACATGTTTCATTTTCTATTTTAATTGAGGAAATATAGTAAGAGCCATGAGAGTGATTTAAAGTGGAGTAAATTTAATATCTATTAATAAAAATAGTTTAATGTACTTTTAAACACTGCAATAAAAGTAAAATTCCTAGCTGAATTCTATGAAAACTTACCAAGTCTATAGTTTTGGCATATTGTTTAGAAGCATCATCACACCATGTCTCGCACCATAACCACTCTTGCGGTAGTGATTTTATTGCAACCTGGTGGATCATATTATTTGGTAGATCCTATAACACAAAAATTTAGAGTACAAAATTCAATAAATCATTATCTATGTTGAGTTTTAAATAATATTTTCACTAAGTTATGTAGATAGGAAATAACACTATGAGGTTTTTTAATATTGTTTATTTTTTATTATTTCACTCACCTCATACTATCTACATAACTTAACTTTTAATATTGTTTATTTTTTATTTCACTCACCTCATACTTCATACATATGAAGTATGAGGTGAGTGAAATAAAAAAAACACTATTTTCACTATAACTTCAGTTATTGGGTATTGCATTGCATTGTACCATTCAGAGGTACTGATTTTTCTGAGCTCTTGCTGGTTTCTTCTGGACAGAAGAAGGAGCCACATCAGCCCAAAAGAAGCAACCAGCAAGAGCTCAAAAACATGGGCACATCACAATACTACAACACATGCAATGCCCAATGACAAAGTCAATTTTTTTAATCACAATTAAAACCTTTAGATCAAGAAAATTTAAATCCAAGAGAATCAGTAATATACACATCATA
The DNA here is from genome assembly GCA_030220185.1 of Diploptera punctata. Classification (NCBI taxonomy): domain Eukaryota; kingdom Metazoa; phylum Arthropoda; class Insecta; order Blattodea; family Blaberidae; genus Diploptera; species Diploptera punctata. Next base: position 40,849 of record JASPKZ010009682.1, on the reverse strand, counting down.
ATTTATTTTTCAGGAATTAAAACTATGAGGTATTATTTATTCATCATCATCATCATTTTCAAGGTATGGACCTGTTGGTCCATTCCGCTCCCCGGTGCACTATATGCTGCAGGGGCAGGTCGTCTTTCCAACGACATTTTGGTCTTCCTACATTTCTTTCGCCTAGAGGCCTATAATGAAGCAGCTGCTTTGATTAACGATTATTTAGCATTCTTTGTATATGTTCAAACCAATTACGTTTATTTCTGTGTATTCTCTCGTTTATATATATATTTGGAGGTATTATTTATTTATGTAAATTTTCATCACTTCACATTCTTCATCTAGACCGGTTTTAGGACCTTAATCGATTCCATCCTCCGTATTTTCATGACCGTTATTATGTTGTCTTAAAGAGCCACATCCTGCTCCCTCTGTTGTTTACATCGATTTTATGCTTTTCTGTCCAAACATCAAGAAAACAAAAAATAAACATTACCATTACAACAAAAGAATGCATTAGAAATGTAAAAAAATGGAGAAATAAAAAATCTGCAATGGCTGCTCATGTTTGGTCAGAAAAGCATAAAATTGATGTAAACACAAAATTAGATAAATAGTTGGAAAATACAAAAGAATTCACAGTTTTGGAGAAGATCTACATCTAGAAGAACAAAAATAGGATTATGAATTTTGAAATTCCAAGGGGAAAAAAAAGACTTGCCAGTTCTTCGATTAGGCAAAAGATGGAGTGGGAGTTGACATCCAGAGCCGAAAACATAAAATTCAACAGCTCTGGATAATTTGATGATGGTATGCATGGCATATCGAAACATGTTCAAATAGAACACAACAATTTATGAGGTAAGATTATTTCAGATTCACTTTATTTATTGTATTTTAGTTAACAACACAGGTCATAAGCATTGCTAAGCATGGATGAAAGGACTGACATATTTTGCTCAGAGGCCTTATATTTCAGCCTTGAGATTTTTACATGGCACAATACCCATAGCTTTAATTCCCCTCCAAAGAAAGCCATATTCAGGATTTTTCAAGCCTGGCTGATTTTGAGCCTATGAAATCTCAAACCACTAGTCCATCAGGATTGATATTGTGTTTAGATACAAACAGCCACAAAGAGAAGAGTTGTTATACCTGATCAAGATTAGATAAAGAGTTGGGATCTTGACTAAGAGCTTGGTATTGTCCTCTCAGTCTGTCGCCTGCAGCTATCCTTCTGAACCGACGCAAGTCCACTATATATAATGCACTGATGTGATACCTCCTGCCCTGCAGGTGATTGCGCCAGTAACCTTGTTTCCAGAATCTAAACCCATCCATTTCTGTTCTGCTATCACAGAATGGTGTATATCCATATGGAGCACCTCCCAGATCCAAGTCTCGCAGTTCCTTCATGTCTGCTCGTACAACCTACAACAATAATGTTATTAATATGTAAATAATGTTTTGATAATAATTATATAACTCTATAGCTCATGAAACCCAAAGGTTCATTAAACCTCTCCACTAGTTACTATCCCCAGTCATATGAACCCAATTTGTATCTCCAGTATTTAGTTCCCTAAAATTAATTTCAATATTATCTTTCCATCAAGCCTAGGCTTTCTTAAAGTTCTTTTCCCTAAGGGTTTCCCATTAAACATTTTGAAAGCATTTCTACTATATTAAAAATAACTTAACCTTAGAATTAAGATAGATTTTTTTTTTCTGTTGGAAATGTTCAACTGGTTCAAAATTTAAAACAAGTAGTTAAAAAAAAATGTCCACCACTGTGGTCTCAAGGTAGCGTACTGCCTTGTCACGCAGCAGGCCTAGGTTCGATTCCCAATCAGGACAGTCTCCTGGGTGAGGTTTTTTTTCCCGAGGTTTTTCCTCGCCTGTAAGACAAATCTCAGCTCAGAAAGCTTAGGGCCCAACAGTCCCCGAAAATCATCTGGCCATCATCATCCTTCACCAGTGTGGAAAGCAATGGCAAGCTACCACATCTATAATTCCCTAGTTAAGTTGAAAAGCATAGCATGAAAATGCTACAATTGCAGTGAAAGACCTGCCCTCGGGCAGAATTATTATAGAATGGCTAACAAATATAAACTCCTGATATAATAGGTCAAGGAAGGGTAACGCATTGCATAATTGCAGGTCTTGTCAACATGGAGCTGCTACTTATAGTAGTTATTCAAATTTTTTATGATGTGGGGTGGGATTTGACATCATACAATAGTAAAAATTTTCATAAGAAAAATTTCCTCCGTGCAGACTCGATCTAACATGCAAATTATAGATCTGGACAAAGGCTAGATGCCTTAATCCACTCAACTAAATTGCAGGGCAAATGAGTTGGTTAATTTATATCACAACATTTGGCACAAGCTATTCATCATGCTTCCCATTAATTCATAAATGCAATCCGTGAAAGCACTGTAATATAAAACATGAGCTAAATCTATGACAATATATCCTTGCACAAAACTGAATATGGAATATAGTCTTCTCATGGTGCACTATGGGTAATGCAAAATGTCCTATATTTTGCTTTACAATGAATTTAAAATAATGAATCTTAAATTCATAAGTAGTAATATAGCGTAATTAATGATGAAACTATTGTTATTAAGATCATTATTGAGTAGCAATTAAATATTACCAATTTAATAATTATTCATTTTTACAGATTAGTTGAAATTTACATTTTATTAAAATTCATCGGAGAACATATTGTTTAAACAACTCACCTCATAGGATTCATGCTTCCACGATATCGCGATTTCAAACATAATCATGTTCATCGTCAGCCATAACATAGATCAGTCGGAGTTATGGCTGACGATGAACATGATTATGTTTGAAATCGCGATATCATGGAAGCATGAATCCTATGAGGTGAGTTGTTTAAACAATATGTTCTCCGATGAATTTTAATGATTATACCTCATAATGTTTACTTCCCAACATTAATTAAATATTACATTTTATTGTTTTTAAACTTAGCTATTTTAGTTTTATGGAATAAATTTAATTTACAATTTCACTCTTGAGATATCAATAAAAATAATTTATATTCACTACACGTCACTGAATATTTAATTATACTTATTTAATATCACAACTGAGAATATAAAATTCATTACAAGACACCATTGAGGTCACTATATAAAATATAAAATTGGTACCTGAGATCACAGACACCCTCAACTAGACAAAATGCTGTAAAATATTCTACAGGCATTTTGGAAACATATGTTCCATCTTCTGCTTATAAAATGGTACCAACCAGTAACAGTTACCATTTCATATGCAGAAGATGGAACATGCGTTACCAAAAGGCCTCCAGAATATTTTACAATATTTCATCTAGTTGAGGTAAACCGAGATCTCAGGTACCAATTATATTTATATTTTATATTTATCTATGCATTCGCATGGAAATCGAAAGGTCCTGGGTTCAAACCTCAGTCTGAGCGTATATTTTTCTCTTCAAATATAATTTACCCATCATTGAGATGTATGAAATAATAATAATAAAAACATCGAAAGAGGCCTACTGGCTTTATAATGTAATGTAAAATTCCCTATAAAGGTCTTCTTAATGAAGAAGCCGCCATTTGTAAGATAGAAGCAATGGCTTCATAGCATTTGGTGCTCAGGAATTAACAGTGTATATAAGAGACCAATTATATATTTTTAAACTTTTAAACTGAGAGTAAGATAAATGCCCAAAAAAATATTTTCCAGAAAACAAAATAAAGCATTGTGGAAAACAAATTGAGCCATGGATTCTGACATTCTGAAATACTGTATTTGTAAAAGGTACATAATTGGATCATAACCAACATAATTTAACCAAACTAATTAGTCAATACTTTTAAAAGTAATTTGAATCACCATTGAGATTACTTTATAAAATTGTTGTTGTTGTTTTCAAATGCTGGGCCTTGGCAATGAAGCCATTAGTGTTCTTGCTCTCCAATATTTCTCTATGGTGGATCCAACAGGTAATACTTCACAGGTTTGTAGATGTTCTTCATCTTTGTTGCATAGAGGACAATTTGGATTCGTGTAGATTCCTATTTTATATAAATGTTTGGCCAAATAGTCATGTTCTGTAAGCAGTCTAAATTTTGCTTCTGTAGTTTTACGTGGAATTTCTGGAATAATATCTGGCTTCTTTACTAAAATATTCCATTTTTTGTCTTTGGCTTCATTACATACGTCTTGGGTTTGTTTGGTTTTATATTTGTTTTTAATTATTCTTTTTATGGATGTGAAAGGTAAGTTTTTAGTAGTATTCTGAATTAGATTGGAGCCTTTTTCTTGGCAAGAAAATCAGCAGTGTCATTTCCAGCAATTCCACAATGTGCAGGTATCCATTGCAATTGAATTCTTTTCTGTAGTTTTTGAAGTTGTTGAATCATTTTGTAGCACTCTTTAATTTGTATTGACTTCATTTTGTGTGAATTTATTGCATATATTGCTGCCTTAGAATCAGAGAGTATGACAGCATTTTGAAATTTATTTATTCTGTATAGTAATTGTTGGAGTGAAATATGAATAGCCGTTACTTCCGCATCAAAATTTGTTGTGTGGTATCCTGCTGGTTGATAAAATGAAAATAATGCACATGTAATTCCTGATCCTGAGTTGTTATCAATAGTAGATTCCATCTGTGTACACATGTAACCATTCTTCTGGTGGATATCTCTTATTCACAGCTTCTAACGCTAGAGCTTTTAGTACAGGTGTGGGAGTTTCAGATTTTGTAACTGGTTCTTCTAGATTTAGCTGAATGTTAATTGGTTCAAAAGCAAGAGGGTTTTCTCTGATCAAAATATTTTCTTTAAATTTAGGAAGATTCAAATCTGTTTTTATTTCTGTTACTTTGGACAAGAAACTTGTTTGTGTTTTCAACTTGGTTGGTTGTAACAGTCTTTTTTCCCATTTTGATGTTGTTAACCGTAACATTTTTTCATGTTGTGTTATTGCACTTTATAAAATTTGTATCTAGATCTGTCATCCTCCACTATATAAAATGTCAGTTAAATAACTTTGTTATAGGTGTCTCAGAAAATGTTCCAACTTCACCTGTTGATAGTATTTTATCAAGATCTGAAGATGGAACATGTTCCAAAAGGCCTTCAATGAACTTTTTAAACTGAAGTTTTAGGCCTATATAGTTGAGGATGACTGAGATTTCAATTACAAACTTTATAATTTTAACCTTTAAACTAATTAGAAGAAGATTTAAATTAAAATATTTTATACCTCACCTCATATCCAATCTTCTAATTATACTGGTTTCGAAGCTTATGCCTAAGCTTTGAAACCAGTATAATTAGAAGACTTTACAAATACAATGAAAAATCTACGGATCCGTAATAAATTTTATAAACTTACCAACTACATCAAAGAAATATATATAAATATACCCTCCCTATAGTCAACAACCTTTAATGTTATATTTATATTTAATTAATGTTGGGAAACATGACTATGTTTGAAATCGCGATATCATGGAAGCATGAATCCTATGAGGTGAGTTGTTTAAACAATATGTTATGAAGTATGAGGTGAGTGAAATAATAAAAAATAAACAATATTAAAGAACCTCATAGTGTTATTTCCTATCTACATAACTTAATATGTTCTCCGATGAATTTTAACCTTTAATGTAATCAATCAAATTGCAGCCTAAGCTTTGAAACCAGTACAATTAGAAGACTGGATATGAGGCGAGGCATAAACATTTTAATTTAACTTAAATTAAACTTCATAGTGATTTTTTTCTATAAAAGAACAATAATTAGATTATACCCATTTAGAGTTTGGAAATATTTCAGTATTTATAGAATATACATCAATTAGAATTTGAAATTTTTTAATGTATTTACAAAATGTATTTCATCAATTTCGAAAATTAATTTTCTTTATTACTTTGTCCTTCTGACAATCCTCTAATCAGGCAAGTTTTATATAACATAAAATCTTAGTGGTGTATGCAACCTGACATCAATCTAACAGCTAAGAAAATAAAAAAAAAAGTTACTATTACTCCACATAAACTTGGCAGAAACTTTTTACTATTGATTCTTAATAAACATACAAATATAAACAATAACATCATTAAGAAGTTTAAAAACGGATAATATGAACATTAAAAGAAGCACTACTGACTTTATAAGTAATGTTTAAATTCCCAATAAAAAGTCTTCTTAATAAAGGAGCCGCCATTAGTAAAAATGAATGTTTATAGCATTTGGGGTTAGGGAATTAACTATGTATAAGAGAAAAATACGCATTTAGATTGGAGGTCTAGGTAGCTCACTTGGATAGAGCATTGACAGAGAGTCAAAGGTCCTGGGTTCAAACCCCAGTCTAGGCATATATTTTTCTTTTCAAATATAATTTGTCCATCATTAAGATGTTTAAAAATGAATAATACGAACAATAAACAATAACAGTTTGTTGTTTTGTACCTGATCAGCATCCACAAATATAATTTTCTTCACATCCAATGGAAAAAGTACATCAAGGAAGAGTATTTTGTATCCCCATATTATACGCTGCTTCTCTGTCTGCTGGTGAAGCCAACGTGGCCATTTGTACTGAACCAACTCATACTCAAAACCATATTCTTTAGCCATGTGTGGTAAGAAATCCTGAAATTATTTAAACATTCATTAAAATATCGGACCAAAATAACTTTTTTTTTGTCTAATGCCATCTTAAGACATTTCAGTAAGTCTCTCTTGCCATTAGCATAATTGTAACCCTCTTCTGAGGTTCTGGGAGGCAGAGTTACATTACCCCAATGTATGATGGGTAATAAATAATAATGAAGTACCAGAATAATCCTTAAACCTAAATTTCAGACCATAATTTCCTTCAAGGAAATAATTTCCTTTAAGGGAATAATTTTCTTTAAGAAAAAATTCCTGTGATATTCAACCTGGGACCTAATGAATTATGGTCAGAAGCTCAATTGCTAAATTTTAACTTTTGAGTATTGTGGTAATAAAAGATTCCGGGCTATGTGGCCATGGTCTATAACTGGCATTTCTTCCAGACGTTTCTCCCTCAACTGCGGAGGGCATCTTCAGTGGCGAGCGCTTCCAGCTGTTGTTTCCATGTCGTAGACTTGCAGTCGACAGGGAAACAACAGCTGGAAGCGCTCGCCACTGAAGATGCCCTGCGCAGTTGAGGGAGAAACGTCTGGAAGAAATGCCAGTTATAGACCACGGCCACATAGCCCGGAATCTTTTATTACCATGATTACCGGCCGTGAAAGCCTGCATTCCACTATTTTGAGTATTGTATTTGGAGGAACCTTGTTTAAGTCCCTGAACTGTCAAATCTTCTGAGGATTTTATGGTTTATCTATCATCAAGGCAAATTATAAGTTTGAATTTTTTTAAATAAGTAATTATAAGTTGGAATTTCATTGCCATGTAATTTATTGTATCTTAAATCATCATTATAATTATAATAATTTCATTAATATCAAATCGGTGAACTATAGAAATGAAAGACTACGGGTAGATTTCTCAACTGAAGTCTAAACCACGAACCCAGTTTACCAATTTTTTATTGTTTCCATAACATCTATAAAAATGACTGAAAATTCACAGAAATTGTTATGAAACCAAAGACATGATTCAGACATTTTGTTTTTGTAATTATATTTTCAGTTGTTTTTTTTTTTACTCACCTCATAATTCTTGATTTTTATGCAGACTAGATATGTCGCTAATTATGCGGCATTTTTTATGCTTCACAACTGTTGTCTGGTGGTTGTCCATCCTGACAACAGTTTTGAAGCAATCAAAATGTCGCATAGTTAGCGACAAAACTAGTCTGCATAAAAATTAAGAATTATGACGTGAGTCAAAAAACACAACTTAAAATATAATTAAACTAAACCTCATAGTGTTATTTCCCACGTATATTCAATAAATTTCTTTTTTTGTAATTAACAGCTGTAGATTTTCAGTAGTTATGGAAACAATAAAAAATCGGAAAACTGCGGTCATGGTTAAGACATCAGTTGAGATATCCACCCTATGTATACAACAATATATTCTTCTTCTTCTTCTTCCTTCCAAGTATTAGGCCAAGGCCTGTTACGATCCTATAGAAAATTTTCCCTCCAGCGTTTTGATCCTTCCGGGAAATTCTCGTATAAGACTTGAAAGCATAATAATAGTCCCTTCGATTGGTTGCTGGCCAAAGGAAGGCAAGACCAGTGATGGGGCTGCCATCTTATAGCCTCTGGTCAGGCTTTTCTGGAGAAGAAAAGAAAATAAAGGAAAGAAGAAATGGAAGAAAGGAAAGACTCCCTAGCCCACGGATGCCCTAATAGCATCAGAGTAAAAAAAAACAAGAGTTAACCAAGAGAGGTTAGATAGTAAAGTTAAAAGAGTGCAAAACACAAGTAAGTGGAAGAAATGTTTTGCTCAGCTTGGGCACCTTGTGGTCGCCATCCACATATCCCCTAGATGAGGACCCCTGAGGGATACAACAATTACAACAATATATATTTACTATATTTGAAGAGAAAAATTTTCGCCTAGACCGAGACTCGAACCCTGGACCTTGGCTTGCCGGGCCAAATACTCTACTAACCGAGGCGAGTTACGATATAGATGCAAATTTTTCTCTTATATACGTTGTAATTCCCTCTCGCCAAATGCTTTTGAAACCATTGTTTCTATCTTTGCAAATGGTGGCTTCTTAGTTAAGAAGACATTTATTGGGAATTTAACATTACTTTATAAAGCTTCTTATAAGGCTTCTAATGTTGTTTTTATTATTGCAAAGATAGAAACAATGGTTTCAAAAGCATTTGGCAAGAGGGAATTACAACATATATAAGAGAAAAATTTGCATCTATATCGTAACTCGCCTCGGTAGCTCAGTTGGTAGAGCATTTGGCCCGGCAAGCCAAAGGTCCTGGGTTTGAGTCTCGGTCTAGGCGAAAATTTTTCTCTTCAAATATAATTTATCTTTCAGTGAGAAATGTGAAAACAATAATAAAAACATCATTAGAAGCCTTACTAGCTTTATAAAGTAATGTTAAATTCCCAATAAATGTCTTCTTAACTAAGAAGCCGCCATTTGCAAAGATAGAAACAATGGTTTCAAAAGCATTTGGCGAGAGGGAATTACAATGTATATAAGAGAAAAATTTGCATCTATATCGTAACTCGCCTTGGTAGCTCAGTTGGTAGAGCATTTGGCCCGGCAAGCCAAAGGTCCCAGGTTCGAGTCTCGGTCTAGGCGAAAATTTTTCTCTTCAAATATAATTTATCTTTCAGTGAGAAATGTTAAATCAATAATAAAAACATCATATATTTACTAATTTATCAGTAATTATTTATAATGCACTCTCTTTACAATTATTAATATTTATTGTAGATATTGATCAGTGATTCAGCAGGCATTTTAAAAAAGAAATTCATAATGTTTTTTCCCTCCCAAATTTTTATTCCTTAGCTACTACAGAGGAATGTCAATTCTCCAAACATCAATAACATCCAAACTCTGTTCTACAACTGAATCAATGTAATTTAAATAACTTTTAATTACATACAATACAAATTTTAATTTGAAACTTTATAGTTCACCTCATAAAATATGATCCTCTTCCCAGAACATATTTTGGAGAACATCTTAGCCATTCTCAACTAAATTCCAAATTTTAATAAAAATTAATGTCAGATGAATAAGCAGATTTTATGAGGTGAGATATGAAGATTCTAATTCAGATTTATAAATTCCAAATGTCCAGGTGAAGGGATAATTTTTATGAGAAGTTCCCAATTCATCAAAGAAATTGAATCAGATTTTACACTTACCTCATATTTTGCTCCTCCACCTAGACATCTTTTGAAGAAAATTTTTTGTATGTGAGAGAGCAAAATATGAAGTGAGGTGTAAATAACCAATTTGATTTCTTTGATTAAAATCCTCATAGTGTTATTTCCTAAAAATTTTACTATAATTATTTTCTAACAACATTTGTTAATAAATAAAATTAATTACAATTATCTTGGGGCACGCCGTAGCGTAGTGGTTAAGGCACTGAGCTACAAGCTGGAGGGTCGAGGGTTCAAGTCCCATTGGGGTCAGGAATTTTAAACTGACCCAAACCCTCTGGCGGCACTATGGCCCTGGGGTCGACTCAGCCTCTAACGGAAATGAGTACCACACGCTTGTTCTGGGGTAAAGGCGGCCGTCACGCAGGGCTGACAACCCGGCTGACATAAAGTGCCAATTGTCTAGAAAAAGTGGGAGCCTTAACCTCCTACTACCCCAAGGGCCTCTGGGCCTGTTGTGGGATCACTTTACTACTTGCAATTATCTTACATCATACACACTGTGTTTTTCAAAGCACAGTGTTGATTTGATGAACCCTCAGATCAAATCAACTCTAAATGGCAGATTAGAAGATAATGGTGAAGACGTAAATTCAAAAGTCGTAAAGATGGCTGAAGATAGGAACAACTGTTCCTGAAACCGCGGTCCTGTGCTTTGAAAACATAGAGTGTATGAGGTGAGATAATTATAATTAATTTTGTTTATTAATATTCTGGAGCAGGTGAATAATTTTACATATCTAGGGTGCAATATCTCATATGAAGAAGAAAAGGATGTAAATGCAAAAATATCTAAATTTTTAAGAATTTTAGTCCAAAAACATTCAAGACTAAAAGTGTATAAAACACTGGCTCTTCCAACTCTTTTGTATGGTAGCGAAGTATGGATGTTGAAACAGAAGGATATACAGAGACTTAGATCTGCTGAAATGAGATACCTTTGGAGGACTGCAGGATACACACTACTAGATCACAAAAAAATGAAGAGATCTTAGAAGAATTACACATGGAACCTTTAGAAAACAAAATTTCTGATTATAAGTCAAGATGGATGCAACATGTTCACCGAATGGAAGATCGCAGGATAATCAAACAAATGTTAAGATATCAACCTGCAGGAAGAAGAAGAGCAGGACGTCCACTCAGAAGACTTCTGGATGGTGTTTCTCTTGAGGCCGAAACAGGTCAACAAATGGCCTAAATTCGTGAATGTACGATGATGATGATGACGAAATTGAAAGCCTCATAATGTTATTTTTCATAATAAGTTTAATGAAAGAAATATATTTGTATATTGATTTAAACTCCTTGCATCATTTCCTATCTCAAGGTAGCATGATGCCTTGTCATGCAGCAGGCCCCAGTTCAATCCTCGGTCGGGACAAGTTTCCTGAGTGAGGCTTTTTTGGAATATTTTCTCACCTGTAAGACAAATGTCAGGAAACTTTGAAAAACTCCTGGCACGACAGGCCTAGAAGGCCCTTAGCCTACCAGCCGGTTGCTGGACTCACATCCACATGTGTTAATCACATAGGTAGATGATCATCAGACAGTGTAGGGGTGACATGTGGTCAGCATGTCGAGTCCCCCAGCCATTACAGCTGGTTTTCTCAATCTGCAGCCGCTACTTATTATAGCTACCCAAATGCTTCATGATGCTGGGTGGGCACCGGTCCCATACTGGCCGAAATACCATGAGAAAATGTCTTCCCCCATGGAGACTCGAACCAGCGCAAGTCCTGCAGCTCTGCGCCAAGGCTTCCTGCCTTAACCACTCGGCTACGGCATGGGACAAAAGTAAAGTGATCCCACTACAGGCCTCAGGAGGCCCTTGGGGTAGTAGGAGGTTAAGGCTCCCACTTTTCTGGACATCAGCACTCGATGTCAGCCCTGCATGGCGGCCGCCTTTACCCCCAGAACAGGCATCTGGTACTCATTTCCGTTAGAGGCTGAGTCGACCCCAGGGCCATAGTGCTGCCAGAAGGTTTGAGTCAGTTTAAAAATCCTGACCCCACCAGAACTCGAACTCTCGACCTTACGGCTTGTAGCACAGTGCCTTAACCACTACGCTACGGCGTGCCCCCAGGAAACTTTAAAACTCAAAACAATCCCAGAACATCATCTGGCCATCATTATCATATTTATCCCATTAGATTAAGTTTAGGATTAAGGCCTTTCCTGGTACATCATAACTATCAACGTCACCTATCATATATCATCAGGGCACCCCAACCTCAGAAGTGGGTTACAATAATCCCAATACCAGGAATGAATACCAGAATGTCAAAATGACAACCTGGTGGTATTGAATATAAAAAATAGTTACATCCTTCTAACATACATAATGAAATATCACAACTGACAGAAAAGAAAGTACAGGATGTAAATAAATAGTTTATTTTAGGAAGTAATATTTTGAGGTTCTTTTAATCAAGTTCTTTGAGACTGAAAACATCTTACCACAAATTAATGTTGATTTATTCTCGAATTAACACTAAATTATTCAAACAGTTAGAAAATACAAGCGAACTCACCATTTGGGAAAAAAATCTACATTGAGAAGAACAAAAATAGAGTTAAGAATTTTGAAATTCCTGCTAAACATGACCTAGTTTGGAGGTTCTTCGGCCAGCCAGAGGAGGGAGCTGATATCGACACCCAGGGTTCACGACATAAAACTCATCAGTCTGGGCAAGCTGAAGATGATATAGAAGATTATATCGAAACATGTTCGAGAATAAATCAACATTAATTTGAGGTAAGATGTTTCCAGTCTCAAAAAAAAAAAAGGATGTAAAACCTGTTTTAACTTACAAGACCCTTTTTGGAACTAGATTATAAAACAAGCAGATGGTGGGACGACATTAAAATGGATTTGCAAGTATTTACCTTAAATGTAGGTGAGAGGTAATTCTTTAAAAACCAGAACTTAACAGGAGAGCTGGTATGTTTAAGTACACTCATCATCATGATTCTTATGAAACGTTCATATAAATGTCCTGAAGCAAGCGAGAAAATGTTTATTGTCTCATCTCCATCATCATCCGACTGTTTTGACCCACCAAATGTGCTGAAAATTACACAAAAATAATCATCAATATCACCTAACAAAAATATAAAGTAACAAAAATATAAAGTATCTGTCACATTAAAAAAAATGTATATGTGTATTTCAATGCCAACTAATGAATGCACTTTTAATTGAATATTAAAAATATATATCCTCATTATCATTAATATTTAAAGGAAGTGACTAATAAGTAATGGACCGTATAGAAAACAATCACCACACAAGACAACTATAAATAAGGACACAATTTCCAAATGCATAGCCAGTCTGCAGCGACAGTTGAAGAGTTAGGAGGTCATAGAGCACTCAGAATGTCCCGAGGATGTCTACTGCAGTAGTAGATGAAACGCTGAGTGTTAATAAAACCAGATCACGGCCATTTAGCACGAAAGACATGAGTCAAGACACCTGCCGTGAAAGTCTACAATTTTACATAATTGATAAGTAGTTAGATTTTTATGACTCACCTCATAATTGTAGATTTTTTGAAGACTATAGTTTCAATATACTATGTAATTATCAATTCCATCTAACTCATTAGATCATTATCATTATCAATTCCATCTAACTCATAAGATGGAATTAATAATGATATGTAGCGTATTGAAACCATAATCTTCAAGAAATATACAATTGTGAGTTTTTTTTGTAGGCTCATGTTTTCCCTTTACGGAGATTTAGGCACTCTCCCCCTACAGGGAAGAATTTGAACCATACTAATTTAGGTACACTTGTTTTCCTATAAATGTCATTCTGAGTGGTCCGTGGTCAGCGTTCTGCCTCACCCTGACATCCAGGAAACCAAGGTAGTACTAGGACGGGAAAATTTGGTAAATTTTGCTTAGAGGCCCTTTCATTCAGGCTTAAGGATTTTTATGAGCCTGAAAATCTTCAGACTCGGGACCCACGACATAAAGTCCCTCCCGGAGGACTTGCTCCTTGGATTTTTCCATCCTAAAAAATCCATCGACCCCCGCCGGGTTTGAACCCGCGACCCTCGGGACCAGAGGAAAGGAGCATAACCACTAGTCCACCGCGGCCGAGGTGAGTTGTTAAAATCTAACTAATTATTAATAATTAAGATGTAACCTCAACTCACATTTTGTCTTCTTTTAGCATGTTTAATATGCTATGGATTAGTCCTGATAGAGAAGTGATTACCATACTCAGGTTCTGGTTCCAAAGTTCGCAGCTTCAAACCTGGCTGAGAATGATGGATTTTTAAGGAACAAAAATCCTGAGTATGGCTTCATTCAGAAGGGAAGTGAAACTATGAATCCCATATTTACAGTTTTAAATATACATTTATTTAATATATGTAGGAAATAACACTATGAGGTTTCTTTTAATTATTTGAGTTGGTTATTTTTGACTCACCTCATATTTCTTGATTTTTATGCAGATCTGGTTCCATCACTCTTGCACGACATGGTTGATGTTTTCAACTGTCATTTTGCAGTTGTCCATCCTGTAAGTTGATTTCGGCTCCTTCTGGCTGGCTGACTGATGAACTTCTAAATCTTTTTTTTTTCTCCAGGAATTTTAAAATTTATGGCTTTCTTTTTATTCTTGCAAATGTAAATTTTCTCCCAAATTGTGATTTCCTTAGATTTTTCTAACTGTTTTAGAAATTTGGCCTTTGTTTCAATTCTGTGTTTTTCTGACCATGCATGTGCAGCTATTGCAGATGTTTCTATTTCTCCATTTTTTACATTTAATATTAAAAATTTAACGAAACTCACAATTTGGGAGAAAATTTACATCTGCAACAATAAAAAGAAAACCATGAATTTTGAAATTCCTGGAGAAAAAGAAAACAATTTGATTTGGAAGTTCATCGGCCAGCCATCAGAAGAAGCAGAAATTAACTTACAAGATGGACAACTGCAAAACGATAGTTGGAAGCATCGACAAATTCGCGCAAGAGCAACGAAACCAGGTCTGCATAAAAATCAAGAAATATTAGGTGAGTCAAAAATAACCAACTCAAAATAATTAAATATACATTATTGAGACATTTTCTGTTAAAATTAAGATAAGTCCAGGAATTATTTATATATATATTTTAAAGGAAAAATCCGATGGGTGTCCATAATGTAAGTAAGCACTGCAACAGACATATAGGGTGGAATTCATAGTCATCACTTGAAAATGAATGATCCCTTAAGTATTTACTCATAATCATTACAAATTTAGAGTTCGCTCATCCATATTTGAGGTATTGCTGAAGGCAGCTTATCAGCCCCCTTAAGTCATCCCTCAAATGAAATATTTTTAAAATGGATACCGAGAATGATTTTGAGGATTTTGTGAAGCTTGTTGAATAAAATGGAAACATATAGTGACCTAGAATTTAAGGATATATATTATTTTCACAAGACCACAGTTCTAGATATTTTACTGAAGATTTTATGCATCATCATCATTTCAAATGATAGAAGGCTATTTTCTCGCAATGTAATTAAAATGCTATATTATGGTAATATTGTGGTAAGTATAATTTTGAACAAACAATATGTGGTGAATTTATAACAGTTATAACTGATCATTGCTATCTAACACAAATATTTAAATATTTAGTTTAAAAGCAAGAAATATTAAAACTTATCTCAAATATGACTTTCCAATAACCTATGCTAGACAAATAAGAACAAATATAAAGTTAGGGTGAATAATTTTTGTTAGCTTTTTAAGTTTAAGACAAATATATTATGTAAATGGTCCATTCTTCATTATGTATATCCAGCCTCAGCTGATGACATGAATGCATTGCATACTTATGCTATAAGTTGCAATGAGCTGCATTTGAACATACAGCTTATGTGGGCATTCAAGGTGAATGCCAACGAGGTTAAAAGAAAGAGATATAGGAAAGACAGAAATGAACCCTTCGGCCTCAAATACTCTATTACCATCAGGATTGAAGAAAACAAGAGACAGACGAGGGAGACTGGATAGGAAAGTAAAAAGAGGGATCTGGTACTAGAAAAGGAAGTCATATCAGATTGGTCTATAACCCACCAAGCTGCCAGTGCTAATTGGTGGGTAGCCCATCCCTTTGGTTCATATTGCATAACCAACATGTTAAGAGCTGCACCACGAGAAGAGATAGGGATTGGACACGGTTATTATACAGATCGGTCTATAATCCACCAAATTGACCAGTGCTAATTGGTGGGTAGCCCATCCCTTTGGTTCATATTGCATAAACAATATGTTAACATTGAGTTGTGGTTGAGTTGGAGTTGTGGCTGAGGATAAACGTGAGCATGTTTGAAACCGCGGTATCATGTAAAATATGAAATATATGAGGTGAGTTGTCAAAAAATGTTCTCTGATGAATTTCAATGAGTATACCTCATAATCATATTTGAAGAGAAAAATTATACGCTCAGACCGGGACTTGAACCCGGGACCCTTGGTTTTCTAGTCCAAGTGCTCTACCATTTGAGCTACCTGAGCAAGTACCGATCTAAATGCAAATTCTTCTCTATATACGTTGATCGGTACTTGCTCAGGTAGCTCAAATGGTAGAGCACTTGGACTAGAAAACCAAGGGTCCCGGGTTCAAGTCCCGGTCTGAGCGTATAATTTTTCTCTTCAAATATGATTTATCCATCATTGAGATGTATGAAATTAATAATAATACCTCATAATGTTTATTTCCCAACATTAATTTAATATAATATGTTAACAGCTGCACCACGAGAAGGTAGGGATTGGACACTGGGTTATTATAGCAACTAAACGTATAGAAAAAACAGCCTTCTATTAACACAATGAGAGCGAGCCCATAAAGTAAAAGGTACGCCAGTGTTAGTTATGATGTCATGTAGGGCAGCTGTAAGTAAACCCTTATTAGGTAAAAATAAGTGTTGTCTATGAATCCAAAACTGATACAAGTGTTTACTTATGATAAACAATCTCTTATTATTCTTAGTTAAATATGGGAAATAACATTATGAGGTTCCTATTCATGAAGAATGAGTCACTTTTTAATGTTACCTCATAGTTTGTTTTCTTAAACATGGGAACTGCAGTTTTCAAGAGGAAACATCCCTCCCATTTTCAACCGACATTATGACTCTTTTCGTCGGTTGAAAATGGGAGGGATGTTTCCTCTTGAAAACTGCAGTTCCCGTGTTTAAGAAAATATAAATCATGAGGTAAGATACAAAAAATAAAGATTTATTTAATCAAATTCAATATAAAAAATGACTAATTCTTCATGAATCTCTTATTACTTAAGGGATCACTAATTTTATAAGCGATTACTATGAATAAATGTCCACCGCTGTGGTCTCGAGGTAGCGTGCTGCCTTGTCACGCAGCAGGCCCGGGTTCAATCCCCAGTCGGGGCAGTTTTTCTGGGTGAGGTTTTTCCTCACCTGTAAGACAAATGTCAGGAAAACTTTAAGGCCCAAACGGTCCCCGAAATCATATGGCCATCATCATCACCCTTATCATTATCATCATCATCATCCTTCACCGGTGTGGAAAGCAACAAGAAGCTACCACACCTACACAATTCCCTAGTAAAGCTGCAAGCATAGCATGAAAATGCTATGATTGCAGTGAAGGACCTGCCTTCAGGCAGAATTACTATGGATGGACTATGAATAAGAATCAAATGAATCGTGAATTCTTCTAACCTCGTACCCCTATGCTTTTTTAAACACAGCACTGCAGTATTGGAGAACCATCTTCTCCATCGTCAGCTGTTTTCACGACTATCAATATTTCAACCATCTTCTCCATCGTCAGCAATATTTGGCAGTCGTGAAAACAGCTGACGATGGAGAAGATGGTTCTCCGATACTGCGGTGCTGTGTTTAAAAAGCATAGATGTATGAGGTAAGAAGAATTCACGATTCATTTGATTCTTATTAATTAAACCTCATAATGTTAAAATTCCCAAATTTATTATATTAGATTACTATGAATTTCGCCCATAGAGTTTAATGGTATATACATACATTCTAAACATAATATAACCAAAAAATGTTCAAACATCTCAAAATAATTTATTTAACTTTCACAGGGAAAGAACACTATGAGGTTTAATTTAAGAATTAAATTAATATTTCTATTATCTCACCTCATATCCTTTTTCTTCTATACTGCAGTTTCAGAGCTTATCTCCATCGTCAGTAGCCTAGAAAACGACATAACTCCGGTCGACCAGAGGCTACTGACGATGGAGATAAGCTCCGAAACTGCAGTATAGAAGAAAATGGATATGAGGTGAGGTAATAAAAACATTAATTTAATTCTTATCTCAAAATAAAACTGACATAAAAAGTACACTAAGTTGAAATGTAATTAAAAAACTTACTTTTCATGGTTAATAAAAAAAATATTTTTGTTGTCAAATAATTCATAAATAATTACAAACCTTGTGATGGAATTCCATATTCCAGAATTTGGATCAGCATCATCAGCCAAGAGATCCATGTGCATTTTATCAGGTTTCTTGGCAACCTTTAGTTTTAACACGTGGCTCCGGAACGAGCTGATCAGAACCTTGATGTCTGTAGAATTGGCAGGTGTATCTGAACCATCATGACTGACTATGTCAAAAATATCGGCAGAACGACCTTGTCTAAGTCGCAACAGCCAAGCCCCAGGATTTGCTTTCAACTGGAAGTATCCGAGATTTGCCATGACTATCGTGTCTACAACCACAGGTTGTGTCTCTGTTCCAAGCGTGATCTGGAGACCCCGGGGTGGATTTCCCATAGTAGCCTCAAAGCAGTGACCCTCTAAACAGCAGATACTCCAGTTCAAACTCACTGTAATAAATATCAACGCTCTTCTAAACTTCAAACAGTTCCCAGTGCAACTTAACAATAGTAGTTCCTATTATTAATACAAGGGCAGATACACTTCAGTAGCACCAAATCTTTAAATATAGCCTTATTATATATTTTATTTTAGGAAGTAATGTTTTTGAGGTTATTTTAATTAAATTATTTTTAGTCTGTTCATCTTACCTCAATATTAATGTTGATTTGTTCTCGAACATATTTTGATTATATCATAATCATCTTACCTCAATATTAATGTTAATTTGTTCTCGAACATGTTTTGATTATATCATAATCGAAACATGTTCAAGAACAAATCAACTTTAATATTGAGGTAAGATGAACAGATTAAAAATAATTTAATTATAGCCTTATTCTTTTTCTTCTTTAGTAGGCGACTACAACCTAATTGAAGTTTTGGCCTCCTCAACATTTTTTCATTATAGCCTTATTACTGAAGAAAAATGTAAACACCATCAGTCCTATCAGAGATTCTACGTTTTACAGCAAATGGCTATGAAACCAGATCTTTATAAATACTAATCTAAATTTTGCATCATGCAGCTAAGTGCCAGATGTTACCACTCTTAGATTTTAGATGCAAAACTGTCAAACAAGGAAAATAACTTCCAATATCCAGTACTGTTAGTTTGGCACTACAATAAATAGTGAAGATTGACTTAAACTTTAACATATTTTTCTCGAAATTTACATAATGGCACATAGCCAGTTGAAGCACAACGTCCAATTATTCCATAGAAATATCTTCTGAAAAATAGTAAGTTCATGGCCTATTGTGGAAGAATCCACTACATAGCAAAATTTGCTTAAATAATAAAATTCTAGAAAGGGTAAATGCTTTTAAATATCTTGGCTAGAAACTCACATTTTTGGAAGAATTAGACATCTCAGATAAAATATCTAACTACAACAGATGTTTTAGATATTATTAATCAAATTTATTATGTAAGTCATAGGAAGACTATAGACAAATTATTAATCAAATTCATGAATCATTATTAATATAGAAACACTGATAAAATTATGTAACACAATGCAAGCTCTGTTCTCATTAATGGCAGTGAAACATGGAGTTTGAAAAAAATGATCAGTAAAGGGTAACAGATAAGATAATGAGAGTGGTTCTACAGAGTGCTATAGATTTTTCCAAATGGGATCGCAAAACTAATTAATACGTTTTGAATCATCTAACTGTGACATTAGTCTTATACTACCTTCATGATTACCACAGGAATTTGCAGGAACATTTTAAAAGAATGTCGAACAAGAATCCCTATATATCAATTATAATTATTTTAAAAGATATTTGAAGAGAAAACATATACACTCAGACATTTATTAATGAATAATAAAAACATGTTAAAAGATTTAGTTGAGTTGTTTCTTGACTCACCTCATACTACATAACTTAATAAAGTTGGCTATCAGGTCATAGGAAAACAAGAATAACATAAACAACTGAAACAAGATGGCGGCTTCAAAAATCCAACATTTTAACGAACATTTTTGGAAACTAAGATGGAAATTAAAAGATATTTGAAATTAAAAGAACTCAGAAACAAAGAGCTGCAGATATCAAATTCATCAACAAATGTTTAGAAAAGAATATCACCCCAAAATTTGTCCGGAAAATGGTTAAAAAACAACAATAACCAACACCAGAAAATTTTAGAAAAGAAAACTCTTAATTTGGAAAAAATCAAACATTATACAACAATAAGCAAAATAAACATTGAACTGTACTTTTTACATTTAAAATTAACCAACAATTTAGCCAAACAGTTTGGGATAACCTAGAAAAAAACTTCTATAAAGAAGTATGAGGTGAGTCAAGAAACAACTCAACTAATATTTAATTTTAGGAAGTTATATTTTGAGGTTATTTTAATTATATTATTATATTAATTATATAAATAATATAACTCAACTAAATTAAAATAAACCTCATAGTGTTATTTCCTACCTACATAACTTAATGTTAAAAGATATTGAACTTTTATAGGAATAAATCACTATGAGGTTTGATTTATGATAAAATCAAATGTTTCCTACCGCTCCTCATATTAATCTTCTAAGTAGATCGCGATTTCGGGTTCATGGCAAACCCATCCTCAGTACTATTTTGACAACTGATGTTATGTCAATCGGAAGAACCACTTTTTCTTCTTCTTCCCTCTGTTGGTGGACCAATAAACCTCTGAATCAGGTCAAAATTCGCAGGAATTTCAAAATTCATAAGTTTTTCTTTGTTTTTCTGAATGTGGATTTTTTCCCAAACTATGAGTTCCTTTTGTTTATCTATTTGTTTATTAGAGGTTCATTGGTCCACCAACAGAGGAAAGAAAAAGAAGAAGTGGTTCTTCTGATCGACATAACATCAGTCGGCAAAATAGTACTGAGGATGAGTTTGCCATGAACCCGAAATCGCGATCTACTTTGAAGATTAATATGAAGAGAGTTAGAAAACATTTGATTTATCACATGTTATGAGATCCTCGAGTCATCCAAGGAAGAGATGTCCTGAGAACACAAGCCTTTCATTAGACTGTAACAGTTCTTTAAGACTAACACATGGGGAAGGGTGATGGTCATCATATTAAATGTATAGGAAATACTATCTTCTTGGTGTAAGATATTAAGATAATTTTTTTAGAATTTTTAGTTACCTGTGTACAACACTGTCCACATCTTCTAGTCTAATATTATCGAGATCATATGGACTACGAACTGACTCTACCAGCCAGTTCTCAGGTACTTGCATGTTCTGTGTAAGTAGTGGAGATGTTGGCATGTTGGCAAACCTGGCCATGGGACCACTCGTCTGTCTCCCATCTGATGTGAAATGAATTTCAGGCTCCAAAACAAATCGATAAAAACTGAAACACACAAAAACTAGAACAATGTCTTATCTAATGATTCAACAAGAATAATGCCTACTCTGAGAGTCTAAGATAAGAATCTAATTGAATTTTACAGCAAGTATTTATTCATAAATACTTGCAATTTGTTTCAATGATTTTACTGGTATATCAAGTTTGACAAGCATTTAAAAAATTTATTTAATATTGCTACTATGCATTTTTAGTTTAGTGTATTTGGTTATGAAACTCGAATTCCATATTGGATAAATTATATTTGAAGAGAAAAATATATTGTTTATTTTTATCATTTCACTCACCTCATACTTCATAATTTATAGCAGACCCAGGGTTTCTTCACGTAATTCGTGACATTGTCAATGCTGCGTCATGTTCACAACTGACGTCCAACGGCCTTCTATCCTGCCAGACTGACCTCCGCGCCATCTGGTGGCCGACCGAAGAATTTCCAAATCAGGCCTCTTTCTTTATAACCGTGTATTTCAAAATTCATAGTTGTATTTTCATTCTTGCATATGTAAATTTTTCCCAAATTGTGAGTTCCTTCGGTTTTTCCAATTGTTTAAGTAATTTGTTTTGGTTTCTATTCTATGTTTTTCTGACCAGGCATGTGCAGCTATTGCAGATTTTTCGGTTTCTCCATTTTTAACATTTCTGAGGTGTTCTTTTAATCTTGTATTTAGATTCCTTTTTGTTTTTCCTATGTATATCTTTTCACAATCTTTACAATTAATTTGATAAATTCCCGATTTTTTGCAGTCTTCAATTTTTTCATTTTGTTGGTTTTTATTAAATTACCTAAGCTGTAATCATTTTTTCGGTGCTAATTTAATTTGAATTTGTTGAAAATTTTTTGAAACTTGTCAAATACGAAAGGATGTGTATGTGAACTTCTTGAATTTTTTGCCTATATTTTTATCTGTCTGAAGAGTACTTTCATTGATGACTTTTTGTTCTTTGAATTTATTTATTTTCTTGTGTATCATTTTCTTGTGAAAACCATTATCCTTAGCAATTTGTATGATGTGTTCTTTCTCTTTATTGTAATTTTCTTTGCTCATGGGGACATTCACAAGTCTGTGTGTTAAACTATTAATACTGCCTGTTTGTGTGAAAAATGGTTAAATCCAGTAGCTTTTATATAATTGTCGATGTGAGTTTCTTTCTGTAGATTCCAAATTCTATTTCTTTTTCTCTTTCTTTCCTAATCAATTTAAGGTCTAAAAATGGTATTTCATGATTATTTTCTATCTCCATTGTAAATTTGATTGTTTTATTTTGAATATTTAACAGTTTAATGGCATCTTCTAATTGTTTCTCTTTTACTATTGCTATGATATCATCTACGTAGAAGGCCGTTGGACGTCAGTTGTGAACATGACGCAGCATTGACAATGTCACGAATTACGTGAAGAAACCCTGGGTCTGCTATAAATTATGAAGTATGAGGTGAGTGAAATGATAAAAATAAACAATATTAAAGAACCTCATAGTGTTATTTCCTATCTACATAACTTAAGAAAAATATATGCTCAGACCAGCATTTAAATCCAGGACCTTTCACTTTCTATGCGAATGCTCTACCAACTGAACTACCCAAGCACTGCAATCTTATATTGGATATAAGTGGACTAACAAATTATTTGTTATCCATAATTCTATCTTAGACAACCTCAAAAGTTTTTGGTATGCAATATAACACTAAAATGTGACCCTATGGGTTTCTGCAGTTACAGGTGATATTATAAGATAATAGAGAAGAATAAAAAAAACATCAAGACTGAAAGATAATATTTTTTCTGTCAAAAGAGTAATTACTGTAATATTACCTTTGAGAGGCATGTCACTGTTCTTTTCCACACAATTTAGATAAACTTTAATGTGACAATTGAGAACTTCTTGTAATACTGATAAAATTGGTCCAACTCTCTGAGCTCCTCGTGAAACTGGATCCACGATAACAGCAAGATCAAATGCTGGTTCTGATGCATTGTGTGGAGGCAGTTTGACAACACTGTAACCAATACATATATCTCATTAAAGTACATGCAACACAATGGATGAAGAAGACAAGGCTAGAGCCCTTGAACAAAGAGGTAAAAATTTCAATTTCATTATACATTTTAAAAAAAGATATAACAAGTTTATGTTTAAGCGGTTATTTAAAGGATGATGACAAGGAGAAGGGAAAAGGTGGAACCTGCTATTGACACTTAACCTTATTCTGTCAAAAGCACCAATATGCCCATCTGGCTTAATGTCTGCATATAGCAGAAGAATCATTATCAACAGAACCATATGCCTTCTCAACATATGTACTGTGAAGGGTTTTAAAATTTAATTCAGGTATCTACTGCATATCCTAAACTAAAAAGCTAAACTCCACAGTGTGACAGAACTAGAAGGCCCTTGGCCTACCAGCCAGCTGCTTACCTCACATTCACATGTGTTAAACACATCCAGCCAGTGTAAGAGTGACATGTGGTCAACATGTCGGGTCCCTCAACCTGGAACCACTACTTATTGTAACTACCCAAATCCCTCACAATGCTGGGTAGGCACCGGCCCTAGCAATTCATAATTGTACAAAAATGCCTCTCCTAGTACTGAGTTTGAAAAGTTTATAATTTTGAGATAGATCATCATCAACAATCGCGAATTAAGCCCATGTGGCTTATTCCAGTCTCATAGATTCTCATTCAAAAAGTTTTGAGATACAAAATTTTACAATTAAAATATTGAAACCTGTTGGATATTGAATCCAGACCCACTGTCTGGAAACATAGATGCTACTAATGGTTTATTTTCAGAAGTAATATTTTTAGGTTCTTTTAATCAAGTTTTTTTGAGTCTGGAAATATCTTACCTCAATTTAATGTTGATTTGTTCTCGAACATGTTTCGATATAATCTTCTATATCATCTTCAGCTTGTTCGAGAACAAATCAACATTAAATTGAGGTAAGATATTTCCAGACTCAAAAAACTTGAATAGATGCTACTGCCTGACCTAGCACAACAGGTCCTCCTATTAATAGGAATTTGCCTGTTGAAGGGGAATATTAAAGTTAGCAAATTCCTTTATACTATCAGTAAGAGTATGCTATGTGTTTACACTTGGTTTCACCTTCTCTCTTTCTTCACCATCATCCCTTACACAATACACCCACACTATACACACATTAATATATCCTAATAATTCATTCAATTAAGGATTGTCATTAAATTTGTTTCATATGAAATCTATTCAGATTCCTTGACTGAAATCATGAAATAAACTAGTTAATAAAATAATTAATATTAAATGAATTGTGATTTTTTCTTACCTCATACATCTATGTTTCTTTAAACACAGCACTGCAGTATCAGCGACACTTTGTCGTCATCGTCAGCTGTTTTCACGACTCGTGAAAAAATCACGATTCATTTAATTATTATTAATTGAACCTCATAATGTTAAAAATTCCCAAATTTAATATATAAATTAATAAAATAATTATAAAAATTAATAATAAATATTCAGGATTTAATGTTTTGAAATTAGTATAATAAATGTTATGGGTAAAGGATTAAGGAGGGGAAGCTGTAGAGATGCAAATGAATGGCAGAAGAAACCTGGGAAGATCCATGATCAGACGGCTGGATCAAGTGAAAATAGAGAAAATTCAAAAAATGAGGAACTGTGGCTCAAAAGAAATTTGTTGAGAAGTTGAAATTCTGATGATGACACGATGGATTGTTATGAGTAAGATGGATTATAGTGCAATGCACCCAGTAGGTAGGCAAAGAATGATGTGAGAGAATAACATTAACCATGATTTGAAGGAGATGAATAAGTACAATATATTGGAATGTATTAAGCAATACCAACTAATATTGTTTATTTTTTTCCTTTCACTCACCTCATACTTCATAACTCCTCGCAGACCTAGGTTTCGTCACATCATTTGTGAAGAAACCTAGGTCTGTGAGGAGCTATGAAGTATGAGTGAAAGGAAAAAAATAAACAATATTAAAAAACCTCATAGTGTTATTTCCTATCTACATAACTTAGTACCAACTAAATTCGAAACACCATCTTGAAAGAATGAGTTCAAATCGGATCCCCAAAGCTGTTTATAATTATATACCAAGAGGACGAAGATCTCTGGGCCGTCCTATGAAACGCTGGAGGGAAAATTTTCTATAGGATCATAACAGGCCTTGGCTAATACTTGGAAGGAAGAAGAAGAAAGAAGAATAAGTACAAGGAATGCTTGGAAAATATTACCTCAGAATATATATATACAGGGTGTAACAGGACCTTCTTCTTCTTCTTCTTCTTCTTCTTCTTCCTCCTTCCAAGTATTAGGCCAAGGCCTGTTACGATCCTATAGAAAATTTTCCCTCCAGCTTTTCATAGGACGGCCCAGTGATCTTCGTCCTCTTGGTATATAATTATAAACAGCTTTGGGGATCCGATTTGAACTCATTCTTTCAAGATGGTGTTTCCAATTGTGTACTGTTTAATATATTCCAAAATTGGCGTAGTCTTCAATTCTTTTAAGATATCGGTGTTCCTTTTCCGATCCCATCTGGTGTAATCCGCTGTTCTGCGCATGAATCTCATTTCACAAGCCGTTATTCTGCTTTCATGTTGTTTTCTTAGTGTCCATGCTTCACTACCATAGGTCAACACTGGTCTAGCCCAACAAAATGATAGAGATGATAGGCCATGCAAAGGGGATAATTTTTTGTGAAGGAACATATAGTCGCAAAAAACGTCATTTAGGAGTTATGCGCAGATAAACAGATGAAGGTGTTCACCTATAAGGGTCGAAATTGAATACAAACAATTGTACACGTATCATTTTATTGAAAAACGCATGTTTTTACAATAAGTGTTCAAACTGTCGACCATGTGCCTCACTGCATGTATGATATCATCGCAGCAATGATCGGCCAGCACGGCCGAGTATGGCAGGATTCTTTTTGACGTCGTCGAAACACTTATTGTTTGAACACTTGTTGTAAAAACATGTCTTTTCCAATAAAATGATACCTGTACAATTGTTTGTATTTAATTCCAACCCTTAAGAGTGAACACTTTCATCTGCGCATAACTCATAAACAACGTGTTTGTAACTATATGTTCCTTCACAAAAAATGATCCTCTCTGCATGGTCTATCATCCCTATCATTTTGTCGGTGAGGTCCTGTTATATCCTGTATATATGGAGATTTACATCTGTGCAGCAATGAAGCTCTGAGTTCAATTGTGTCATGAGTTAGATAGTTAAGAGTAGGGAAATTCTTCAAGGATGAACTCTTTTCACAACTTGGTTATATATCATCCTACATAATCTACATCTACAATGGCATAAGAGCCCAATGTTGGGCCTTAGCCTATTCTTTGTTAGGAGATGATACAGAAGATTATATCGAAACATGTTCGAGAACAAATCAACATTAAATTGAGGTAAGATGATTACAGATTTATATTTGAAAGAAAAATATACGCCTAGACTGGTTTTGAACCCAGGACCTTTGACTCTCTATGTCAATGCTCTTCCAAGTGAGCTACTGAGGCTCGGTAGCTCACTTGGAAGAGCATTGACATAGAGAGTCAAAGGTCCTGGGTTCAAACCCCAGTCTAGGCGTATATTTTTCTTTTCAAATATAATTTGTCCATCATTAAGATGTTTAAAAACGAATAATATTAACGTCAGAAAAACTTGATTAGTTATGCTTATTTCCACAGAGAAGTCATATGGTATGCGGTCATATACTAGCCCAATAAGACAACAGTAGGCAACTAAGATTTTACTAGGATGAAGGTCAGTAAATTTAACACAGAGGCCTTTTAGTTCAGGCTTACAATTCTTTTATGAGCCTGTAAATCTTCAGACTCGGGAACCAAGGCTTAAGTCTCTCCTGGAGGACTTCCTACTTTCATTTATCCATTCTAATAAATACATTGAACCTGGTTGGGTTTAAATCTGTGACTCTCAGGACCAGAGGCAAGAAACATAAACACTAGTCCACCAAGGCCAACCATCCTACATAATGTGATCCATAAAGTGACACTTACACCCTATCTCCTGGATAGGAAATAAGAATTATGAAAAGTGCAGAGTAAATACATGCAAATATATTTCAATTTTAATTTGAGATACTCGTGTATCTTTGCTCATATCACATCTATGATTTTTGTATATATACCAGCAGGCTGTGTATGCTCATTGTGTTGTGCAAATTCAACCAACATTAAGTTTAATAAATTATATTTTTTGTTTGTTTGTAATATGTAGTCCACCGCTGTGGTCTCGAGGTAGCGTGCTGCCTTGTCACGCAGCGGGCCCGGGTTCGATCCCCGGTCGGGGCAGTTTTTCTCGGTGAAGTTTTTATCGGGGTTTTTCCTCACCTGTAAGACAAATGTCAGGAAAACTTTAAGGCTCAAATGGTCCCCGAAATCATATGGCCATCATCATCATGATCATCCTTCACCGGTGTGGAAAGCAACGGGAAGCTACCACACCTCAAATTCCCTAGTAAAGCTGCAAGCATAACATGAAAATGCTATGATTGCAGTGAAGGACATGCCTTCGGGCAGAATTACTATGGATGTAATATGTAAATTTTTATACACAGATATGCACAGTAAGCAATGCTAATGAGAAAAATATCTGCCTCAAATAAGATTTAAACCCCAGACCTTCAGCTTTACATGTTGATGCTCAACCTCCTACCGTGCTTGAAGATTGTAAGGTGAGATAAAACTAATTTTTTATTAATTATTAAATTGATGCCCTTCTATTTCAACTTACCCAGGCATAAAAAGATTATTATTAATAGCAGAATAGTATGTGGTATTGAAATTCTAATCTAGCATTTTACTTAAAAACAGAAGAAAACCATACAAAGCCCAGTCAGATTAGTTGGCATTGGGATATTATACTTGGAACCTCCCAATACAATAAATTGCAACTATATGAGCCAACTTATTTGGTAAACATAAATTTATATAATTTCAGTAATTTAGAAAATTTTACCTATGAATATCAGTGTGTACAGGAATCTCAAATCGACTTCTAGTTTGTGGTCTTGAAACAAGAAGTGCCACAGCCTGCATCAATACATCACTATTCTGTAGAGCATCACTGGAATCTGAAGTAAAAAAAAAAATATATATATATATCATTAATATATGCAATGTATTTTTAAAAAACATTTTTATATTCTCTATGCAAAATATAGAAATTCCAACGAAAGTCCAGCAGTCATAATGTCGGTTCAAAATGGAGGGGATGTTTCCTTTTGAAAACTGCAGTTCCCATGTTTAAGAAAACATAAACTATGAGGGCGGATCGGAAAGTAATGCACAATAATTTTTTTTTTAAAAAGTTTAATAGTAAAAAAAAAGGAAAATAATCACAAATGAACTTACATCTTTTACCTACTTTTTGACATAGTCACCAACTTTCTCAACACATTTCTCCCATCATGTTACCAGTTTCAATATGCCCTGTTCGTAGAAGTCCGTTTGGTTGGAGTGTAGCCATCTGCGCACTGCTGATTTCACTTCCACATCTGTCTCAAAGCGTTTGCCGGCCAGGAATTTCTTCATGGGACCAAACAGATGAAAGCCCGATGGTGCAAGATCCGGACTGTATGGTGGATGCTGGAGCACCTCCCAACCGAATTCGGCGATTTTCTGACGAACGACAGCAGCAACATGGGGGCGAGCATTGTCATGAAGAAGTTTAACGTTAATGTTGTGACGTTTGTCACGAATGGCACGACGCAACTTCACCAAAGTTTTAATGTAGGCTGCAGCATTCACAGTGGTCCCGTTTTCAGCAAATGCCACCAATAAAACACCATGCATATCCCAGAACACTGCCACAAGCACTTTCCTGGCAGATTGAGTCACTTTGAATTTTTTCTTTACTGGGGAACCAGCATGTTTCCACTCCATTGATGCCTGCTTTGTTTCGGGCGTGTAGTGGTACGCTCACGACTCATCACCTGTGACGATTCCTTCCAGAAAGTCATGTCCTTGTGCAGTGTACCGCGTTAAGTGGTCCAAGCTTGCCATCATTCGCTGGCCCTTGTGGTCGTCTGTCAGGTTATTAGGCACCCAGTGAGCACTAACTTTACAGAATTTCAAATTTTCATGAACAATATCGTACACCGCACCATAGGAAATGTTGAACTTCTGCGATAAGGCTCGCAGTTGCACACGCCGGTCGTTTAGAATTGCCGCCTCAATGCCTCTGACATTCTGCGGGATTGCTGCTGTTGTCGGCCGGCTGGAGCGTGGCGAATCACTAAGGTTCACGCGTCCCTCTTGGAAGAATGTGCACCACCTGGAGACATTGCTACGGTCCATACAATCATCCCCATACACACCACGCATGTCCCTGTGAATTTCACTGGGTTTATGCCCTTCGGCCCACAAAAATCGAACAACACTTCTCTGTTCCTCACAGGTGGACGACTCTAGCATGCGTGCCATCTTTGTTGCATAGTTCAAGTTCTCTCGCAAGAGGTGCACCTGAGAAAAAAATACCATCTGTAGTGAAAACTTCAAACTATATCTCTGTGAAATTTCAACATTCTAGCTGCAATACCAAGGCAGAAAAAAATTATTGTGCATTACTTTCCGATCCGCCCTCGTATGAGGTAAGATATAAAAAAATGACCCATTCTTCATGAATAAGAACCTCATAATGTCATTTCTCATATTTAACAATGAAAACCTAGAGTCGATGTTTTTATTATTAATTTCATACATCTCAATGATGGATAAATCATATTTAAAGAGAAAAATTATACGCTCAGACTGGGACTTGAACCCAAGGGTCCCGGGTTCAAGTCCCGGTCTGAGCGTATAATTTTTCTCTTTAAATATGAAAACCTAGAGTATTTGGAAATATGATCCTAATACAAATATTCAGTCCTATAAAGAATGGGAACGGAGGAAGCTTCACAATGAACTCCATAAATTAAATTGCTCTCCTAATATTGTCCAAGTTATTAAATTTTCTTTTATCTTGTTACATGTTCCCAGATTTTCCTCTGATGAAACAAAGTGTACAGAAGCCGGCTTCATTGGCTCAATAAACTTGCTTTGTTCTGTATCGATTCAACAGAAGCATGATAATCGATCAAATAAATTGACTATCTTTGATCTTTAATGCTGAAGACCGATGTGGAATGACAGAAATAGCGAGAAAATAAAATTGCAGAAATGTAAAATCGAGGATTTTAATACATTGTGAATATAGGGAAACTAAAGGGAACTTTAAAGATAAAGAAAGTTGTAAAAGGCAGAAAAACCATAAATGCAAGAATGTAAAAGCTATGTAATACTGTATTAACAAGCAAAAATGAACAAAAATTATAATTTTTAATGACATTTATAAGCCTTGAATGGTCAACCACCCTGAAAGAATTTCATACTCATAAAGTGTAAAGAAGTGATCCCACAACAGGCCCGGAGACCCTGGGGTAGTAGGAGGTTAAGGCTCCCACTTTTTCTAGACAATCGGCGCTTTATGTCAGCCGGGTTGTCAGCCCTGCATGACGGCTGCCTTTACCCTCAGAACAAGCATCTGGTACTCATTTCCATTAGAGGCTGAGTCGACCCCAGGGACATAGTGCCGCAGAGGGTTTGGGTCAGTTTAAAAATCCTGACCCCAACGGAACTTGAACCCTCGACCCTCCGGCTTGTAGCTCAGTGCCTTAACCACTACGCTACGGCATAACATACCAAAGAGTATGCATCATTTCGTCTTGAAACTGGTCATGAATGCTTGGCAGTACATCTACATAGAATTAAGCTACTAGACTCTCCACACTGCATAGTATGCAAGAACACAAATACGATAATGAACAAGGATCACTTGATGTTCTGCGCTGATCTTCAGAAAATAGTTGGAACACCATTCCAAATTGCTGAATATTATTGGGAAGCCCACAAGCGAATGATGACAAATCTGAGCTTCAGAACATTTGAATACTACTACTACATACCAAGGAGTAATTTAAAGTCAAAAACAAAAGTAAGAAATTACATTTTTTTTACGATTTCAGGACATACTCTTCCCTTGATTAAACATTAGTGATTTTCTGACTAAAATGTACAATTTGAAGCAGTTAAAAACAAGAGGGGTGTAAGTACAAGTTTTGTAGTATAGAAAAAATAAGTTTAAAGTTGAAGTACTATAAGAAAATCGTAGTTAATTGAAAATTATAATAATCATACTTCATCTACTCCTAATTCCTTTGCCACTAAATAAAATTATGCTTCAAAAATTTAATTATGCACCAAACTCATTTTTTGCAAAAAAAATCAATTACAACCCTTTTGCTTCTAACCGCCTCAATTACAATTCACATCAAAATAAAATATGTTTTACCATCCTCAATTTCAATATTGTTCTTCTTGATTGTCTGCATGATCTTATCTCCATAATTGTTAAGGCTGTATCTTTCGAGCAACGAGAAGTCATCCAGTGTGAACTTTTCTGTTTCCTCTAGAGGACCCAATATCCTCCCATTTGTGACAATTGCTCTGCTGCCTGCAGGAATATTCAACACCTTTTGACAGTATGCCTGGTGCACTTTCATCAACTCCAAATCTAATTTTTCCAATTCATCAGTCAATCCACTTGCATCAACACCCTGCAGTAAAAATATACATAACTTTTATTTAAGAAATAAAAATTCTATCCAGGATTTAAAAGTGTTAATTAAATAAAAACATCAAAATATATGTAACTACTCATAACCTCAATATTATAATAACCAATTTATATATATCTCTCGTCCCGTGCTGTAGCCGAGCGGTTAAGGTAGGAAGCCTTGGCGCAGAGCTACGGGACTTGCGCTGGTTTGAGTCTCCATAGGGTAAGAAATTTTCTCATGGTATTTTCGGCCAGTATGGGACCGGTGCCCACCCAGCATCGTGAGGCAATTGGGTTAGCTACAATAAGTAGCGGCTCCAGGTTGAGGAACCAGCTAAAACGGCTGGGGGACTCGACATGCTAACCACATGTCACCCCTACACTGGCTGTTGATCATCTACCTCTGTGATTGACACATGTGGGATGTGAAGGGCCAGCAGCCGGCTGGTAAAAGGGCAACCGCTGAAAAGTGGAAAGACCCTCAATCGGATATATATCTCTCTCTGTGCGCATGATGTGCGTGTGTCGTGTGTGTGTGTGGTGTTGCTTGTGTGTTGAGCATATGCATTTATATTTAATTTTAGGAAGTTATATTTTGAGTTTTTTTAATTATATTATTTTTAGACTGGACATCTTACCTCAATATTAATGTTGATTTGTTCTTGGACATGTTTCAAAATATAGGAAATTCACATATCACCCTTGGGTACAAATTTTCAAATATATTTGAGAAGTTTAATATTAAATTAGCACCAAAAAATAACTACAGTTTAAATAAACTAATAAAAACCAACAAAAATGGAAAAACTGATAAAAATAAAAAGTCAGGAATATATCAAATTGAATGCATGGGTTGTGAAAAGATATATATAGGAAAAACAAAAAGAAACCTAAAATTGGAACCAAAGAACACATAAGAAATATTAAAAATGAAGAATTGAAAAATCTGCAGTTGCTGCTCATGTTTGGTCTGAAAAAACATAATATAAATTCAGACACTAAATTATTAAAACAGTTAGAAAAATACAAAAGAGCTGACTATTTGGGAAAAAAATTTATATTCAGAAGAACAGAAACAGAGTTATGAATTTTGATATTCTGATGGAGCGTGACCTTGTTTGGAGGTTCTTTGGCCAACCACAGGATGGAGCTGACATCGACATCCAGGTTGTGCAACATAATGCAACATAAATAAAACCAATCTGGGAAAGCTGACGATAAAACAGAATTGTTTTGAAACATGTCCAAGAACAAATCAACATTAATATTGAGGTAAGATGTCCAGACTAAAAATAATATAATATGCATTTATGTTATATTATTTTTATTTTATTTATATAATTATATTCAGAAGAACAGAAACAGAGTTATGAATTTTGATATTCCGATGGAGGGTGACCTTGTTGGAGGTTCTTTGGCCAACCACAGGATGGAGCTGACATCGACATCCAGGTTGTGCAACATAATGCAACATAAATAAAACCAGTCTGGGAAAGCTGACGATAAAACAGAATTGTTTTGAAACATGTCCAAGAACAAATCAACATTAATATTGAGGGTAAGATGTCCAGACTAAAAATAATATAATATGCATTTATGTTATATTATTTTTATTTTATTTATATAATTATATAATTATATTCAGAAGAACAGAAACAAGAGTTATGAATTTTGATATTCCGATGGAGGGTGACCTTCTTTGGAGGTTCTTTGGCCAACCACAGGATGGAGCTGACATCGACATCCAGGTTGTGCAACATAATGCAACATAAATAAAACCAGTCTGGGAAAGCCGACGATAAAACAGAATTGTTTTGAAACATGTCCAAGAACAAATCAACATTAATATTGAGGTAAGATGTCCAGACCAAAAATAATATAATTAAAATAACCTCAAAATATAACTTCCTAAAATTAAATATGCATTTATGTGCATGTGTGTTATTTTTTCTCAGTAACGTCCACTGTATTTTTCATGCTTCAAGTTCTGCACTAGGGGAACAGATTGTATTAATATAGTCTACTTTCACCTTGCATATAATTTTGGGTGATCACTTTATGTAGACTGGTGTTCGCCAAGTGATCGAAATTCAACTATAATCATAATTGAATCAGAAATTTGTATACCTCACAAAATATGTATATTTATTTGTTTATTGTCCACCGCTGTGGTCTCAAGGTAGCGTGCTGTCTTGTCACGTAGCAGGCCCGGGTTCGATCCCCGGTCGGGTCAGTTTTTCTGAGCGAGGTTTTTATCGGGGTTTTTCCTCACCTGTAAGACAAATGTCAGGAAAACTTTAAGGCCCAAACAGTCCCCGAAATCATATGGCCATCATCATCATCCTTTTCATTATCATCATCCTTCACCGATATGGAAAGCAATGGGAAGCTACCACACCTACAATTCCCTAGTAAAGCTGCAAGCATAGCATGAAAGTGCTACGATTGCAGTGAAGGACCTGCCTTTGGGCAGAATTTCTATCAATCGATTAATTTATTTTAGGAAGCAACATTTTGAGATTCTTTTAATCAAGTTTTTTTTTTTTGAGTCTGGAAACATTAAATTGAGGTAAGATGTTTCCAGACTAAAAAAAAAAAACTTGATGTATATTTACGTTGGAGTGTAACTGATGATGGGGGTGATAGTATTCTAAATTAGCACCCAGCATCATGAGAAATTCGAGTAGCTACAATAGGTAGTGGCTCCACGTTGAAAAAACCAGCTATAATGGCTGGTGGACCAGACTATGCAGACCACATGTCACCCCTACACTGGCAGGATGATCTGTGATTAACACATGTACACGTATTACTTCCCTGTAGTTTAAATGTGAGCTTTAGCCCTGGATTTTAGTGCCTTGCAGTTAAAAACGGCAGATAATTTTTGGACATGGCCTTTGTACATCACATGTTTCTCTAGAAAAAATTTAACTCTTACACCATGGAGATTTTTCATATATATTGCCTTGCAGTTAAAAGTGGCACAGAACTAACTGTTCCCATAAAGTTCGTCAATAGCTACTAAAAAAAAAGTTAGCAAACAGAAAAGAAAATGGTACTTAAATGTTTTGTCTTGGCCTCTTCATATAAAGATTATGTATTCTTGTATTATGACAGAGAGGAGTGTAAAATGAGTGTATGTTTAAATACATGTAAATGTATTGTGTAAAGGATTATGATGATGATGAAGAAGAGAAAAGAGAAAAAGAAATGCAAAGTCAGAACATGGCTTATTCCTGTCAAAGAAGTATCAAGGAAGCCTTGAGGTTTAACGTCCCATCCAATGGACGAATCACTATGAACAGTACCAACATTTCTTCTCACCATATGTATTGTGGAGAGATTTACAATTTAATGCAGGAACCTGGTGCATAATCTAGTGATTAAAAATTGTACACTACCATCCCTCCTAGTTCCAACCCTGGAAATTTTAAAGCTAACATTTCTAACCTTCTCAGGTATCGAATCTGGGTCTACTAATATGGAAGTAGGCATGCTAATAGTTGAGCTAATGCAGCAGACAATTTATATATCTTAAACATAACAATTTTAGTGAAGAAAATTTAAATGTACACCCATTCTTGTAAAAACACAATCATTAATAATGAATTAATGACAATATGACTAGTTTGGATAACTTTTCTTGTGTTATCAACTCTTTTAAATAAAATTAATTTGCTGCATCTATATAATATTTAAGATCCTTCTTGGTACATATTTTTCCCTCTTGTTTAAAGTATGTTATTTTTGTAAATATGCATGTGTGTAATATTTAATTTTAGGAAGTTATATTTTGAGGTTATTTTAATTATATTCTGGAAAAGCTGACGATAAAACAGAATTGTTTTGAAACATGTCCAAGAACAAATCAACATTAATATTGAGGTAAGATGTCCAGACCAAAAAATAATATAATACATGTGTGTGTGTGTGTGTGTGTGTGTATGCATGCATGCGTGCGTGTTGTAATGTCACGCACTACATTTTTCCACACTAGGCATTAATGTGGTCTATTTTTAATTTATCCACCACTTCAGCAGATCACTTTACATAGATTAGGTTTATTTTGTACAAACAGAAGTGTAGGATGAGTGTCTGTTTAAGATGTTCTGTTGTGTAACTACTGAAAATGTAACTACTAAGATTACAAAACCAGTCTGAATAGAAGACAGGATGTGAGGTGAAGTGTAAAGAATTTTATTTTAAATTTTAGATTTTTGGTTTACTAAACTTTGTTTCTTTGAAGTTAACAAATAATAAACAGAAACATAGTATAATACATTATAAGTTTTAAGACTATAATAATTATGTTGATGAGTTCTTTTTTTTTTCAAGGCTAAACTCCAGAATCCACAAAGGACAAGATATCACTGTAAATAACAATACCCATTTTATCAGAACACATAACAAACAAGGATTGCAAAATGGTCAAGTAAAGGACATTGTAACTTTTGATCAGTTTTTAAAGAATGTTTCATACAATGCAAGATCACCATACTAACATAAACTATTATTAAATATATATAGGAAATAACACTATGAGGTTTATTTTAATTAAATTTGAGTTCTGTTTTTGACTCACCTCATATTTCATGATTTTTATGCAGTCCTAGGTTTCGTCGCTGACTTTTCGACATTCTCAATGCCACAGACAGCAGTTGTGTGGTATCGAGAATGTTGCAAAATCAGCGACGAAACCTATGTCTGCATAAAAATCAAGAAATATGAGATGAGTCAAAAACAAACTAAAATTTAATTAACATAGACTAAATATGTCATTTTAATCAAAATTATGATGGGAAGTAACACCCTGAGATAATTTACAATTTATCAACTGAGTCAGAGACATTTTTTTCAATGCATATAAATCCATGTTTTCATGTTACCGGTTCAAAAGTCTTTGCCTCCACCGTCAGTCAAAAATTGACTGTTGAAATTCTGCAGTTACAATCCATCTTCCAAACAGCCATCTGGTGCCAATTTTATGAAATTTCCAGATTAAATTTTGTTCACCGAGAACTTCCCATTCAATATATATATATATATATATATATTATATATATATATATACTATATCAGAGAACAATATAGATCCAAAATTTTTAATTTCCCAGCGAGCAAAATTGAATTTCAAAATTCATAAAATTGGCACCAGATTTATACAAATTATGAAGTAAGGTATAAATTATCCAATTCTTAATTTTTATTATATAAACAATACTCACAGGGACAGATATGTCCTCAACATTTTTGTTTCCACATTAATGGCATTCACAAGATTATCATCTGACAACACTGCATTAATATATTCTCTGGCATGACTTGGCTGTAACACTCTTGGTGCAGCTAACACCAATGCATCTATTCGATCAAATTGGCCATTACTAGATGGATTCAACAGCACACCACTCGAATGCTACCACTGGAACGCTATAGACAAAACAATAAGTAACCAAAACATATATTCCAAAGTATTAATCAACCAAAAACAGACTAGGGATGTCATTGCTGTAGTGCATAAACATTGAAAACAAGAATTTGAGTATACATCATCTAATGAAATAGTGTGTTAGCTCTCGATATTGCTTTTCCTTTTCTGATTTTTGCTGACTAATGGTTATGTGGCAAACACTAACATTCCAACATTTCACAATGATTGAATTTTTTAGAAATCAACACTATGATATATTATATTTGAAAAGAAAAATATACGCCTAGACTGGGGTTTGACTATTTATGTCAATGCTCTTCCATCTGAGCCACCTAGGTCTCCAATCTAAATGCGTATTTTTCTCTTACACATAGTTAGATTGGAGGCCTAGGTGGCTCAGATGGAAGAGCATTGACATAGAAAGTCAAAGGTCCTGGGTTCAAACCCCAGTCTAGGCGTATATTTTTGTTTTCAAATATAATTTGTCCATCATTAAGATGTTTAAAGATGAATAATATTAACATTGAAAGAAGCACTACTGGCTTTATAAGTAATGTTTAAATTCCCAATAAAAAGTCTTCTTAATAAAGAAGCCGCCATTTGCAAAAATCGTAGCAACGGCTCATAGCATTTGGGGTTAAGGAATTAACTAGGTGTAAGAAGAAAAATATGCGTTTAGATTGGAGGCCTAGGTGGCTCAGATGGAAGAGCATTGACATAGAAAGTCAAAGATCCTGGGTTCAAACCCCAATCTAGGCGTATATTTTTCTTTTCAAATATAATTTGTCCATCATTAAGATGTTTAAAAACAAATAATAATAACTATGAAATATTTTTAATTAAGTAAAATTTTTATCAGTGTTTTATTATTCATTTAATACATTTCAATGAAGGATAAATTATATTTGAAGAGAAAAATGTACGCTCAGACTGGACCCAGACCTTTTGGCTTTCTACGCAAATGCTCTACAGACTGAGCTACCTGAGCACTCCAATCTAAATGCAATTTTTTCTCTTATACACACTGTTAATTCCCAGACACCAAATGCTACAAGCCAATGCTCGATCATGCAAATGGCAGCTTCATTATTTAGAAGACCTTTATTGGGGATTTTACATTACATTATAAAGCCCGTATGGCCTCTTTTGACTTTTTATTATTCATTTAATACATCTCAATGAAGGATAAATTATATTTGAAGAGAAAAATATCTCACCTCATATTGTTCTCTTCTCAGACCAGTTATGGGACCTTTTTCTTTGGTTCCATTCTCAGTGTTCTCACGACTGTTATGTCGTCTTGAAGAGCTGCCTCCTGTTCCCTCTGTTGGTTGTTGCGGCTTTTCAAGATGACATAACAATGGTTGTGAAAATACAGAGAATGGAATCGAAGAAGAAAGTCCTGAAACCAATCCAAAAAGAACAATAAGAGGTGAGGTGATAAAATTTTACTTAAAAAATCATAAATAAATTTACTGTGGATTTCTGTCAATGTAGTGGATACACTTCAAAACTAAATTATGGGAGCATTGAGGTAACATTATATTTACCATCTGATCTAATGCCTGCAGCAATAGTTGTCTGCCATCTTTAGTGGCGAGATTTTGTTACACAACCCAATGTTTTATAACATGTGGAGACTTGTCAGTATGTTTCCTCTTATAATCACACCAAACCTCTGTCTATCATAGTTTTGCAGTTTTGTCTCGTGGAGACAGACTCGAGAATGTCTGTAGTGCTAGAGGGACTTCCTCGGCCAAGGACTGTCCTTTTACATCCAAGTACTGGCTCTTGTCTTGACTCAGCACTCGATCATTCAATCTGCAAGCAATAGTAATTTCATTATTTTCTTGAATATTGATTAAATATGTGCTAGCAGTCATGGTTATATATAAAATGTGAGTAAATATTTTTAGTTAGTATCATAGACTATTTAGTACAATATAAGACAATCCTTTTTTCTAATCTAAAATCCAAAAATCCATGACTCATCTTAAATTTGTCAATTAGGAAATAAGCCCAGTCATGATCAATGTTCTTATGTTCCATAGTAGGCTACATAGCTGCTAACTGGCAATGTTAATGTTTTTATGTTGCATACTTACTTACTTACTCACTGGCACTATCGAACCCGTAGGTTCATGGCTCTCCATACATCCCTATCCTGAGCTAATGCTTTCCAATCATTCCCTGTATAATCTACTTCCCTCAAATCATAGTTAATGTTATTCTCCCACCTCATTCTTGGTCTACCAACTGGGCATTTTCCATCTGGCTTTTCTACAAGAAGCTTCCATGCAAGTCTTTCATTCCCCATACGTGCAGCATGTCCTGCCCATCTCAGTCTATGAGACTTAACTGTTCTTATTATATCTGGCTTCCTATAAAGACCATGTAGTTCGTTGTTATGTAGTCTTCTCCATTCACCTGTCTGTTCATCTCTCTTTGGTCCAAAAATTTTCCTAAGTACTTTATTCTCAAATACTTGTAATCTCTTTTCCTCCCTTAAAGTAAGAGTCCATGTTTCGCACCCATATAATATAACTGGTAGAATAATAGTTTTATATATTTTCAGTTTAACGTTTTTTTAAAGGAGTTGGGACATCAAGAGTCTCTGCAATGCATAATAGCACGCATTTCCAGAATTGAGCCTATGTTTAATTTCTTTGTGCATCTCATTCCTATTTGTGATTATTGTTCCTAGGTATTTGAATTCAGCCACCTCCTCAAAATTTCCCTCATTTGTCATTAGCTGTCCATTTCCATTATATAATGAATTTCTACGTGTGACCATATATTTAGTTTTATTGATATATACTTCCAGTCCTAATTTCTTAGTGTTACTCAATAGTGTGTGCGTGTTATCCTTTAGTATCTCCTCGCTATCGGCCAATAGTACTACATCATCAGCATACACTAACAGCTTATTAATACCATTGAGTTGCAAGCCTTCCTTATTCTCTAAAGAGTTAATGGCATGCTCTAGTACAAAATTAAATAGTAGAGGAGATAGTGCATCTCCTTGCTTCAACTCATTCTGGATTTCAAAAGTATCCGAAAACCGTTTGCCTACACGTACTTATGTTGCATAGCACACAAT